>VYZV01006581.1:327165-337439 GCA_013401275.1 Pandion haliaetus | reverse complement strand
TGGATGTGTGGGAGCTCATGTCCCAGGAATGCAGGGACGAAGTAGTTTTAATTGACTCTAGTTGTCTTTTAGAAACATTAGAAACCTATCTACGAAAACACAGGTATGTTAAAAGAACAAAGACACACGTTCATTTTGAGGAATAAATGCTGCATTTTATTTTGTGCATCAAAATGTATGTAGAGTTCACACAATGTTTAAAAGCGTAGAGGATTCTTCTGATACCCTTCTAAAACTTAAGATTTAAGCTTCATGGTGATAGAGAACCTTGCCAGATTGCATTGTAACAGCTGATGTGACTAAGATGGTGAAATATTCTTTATGGTTAACCTGTTGTTCTGGGTTATGGTAGGGGAAACGCGGAGACCTCAGATGAAGTCGTAGCTACTTGTCTGAATTTAAACCTAACCAAAAAAATTACGATTTACAATTTGATGTGTTAAAAACCATGTATATTCTTTCACTCTTTCATAAGTAGCCTACTCTGTTTGGGACTATGCCTTCTTTTAGGCTTTTGGGGACTATGTGCAACTTCAAAATAATGTGAACTGAACTAATCACTGTTTTAAAACAGTTGTTTATGACTTAATAGCGCTAGTGCTATTAGGTCTCTCTTGCAGGGGAAAAAATAGGCCACTAAATTGTTGTTGCATGTGTACGGTAGCTACCATGCTGACTAAAAAGTTTTAATTTCCAGCAGTCTCAAGGTTCTGATATAAACTGTGGGGGCACAGATGGGTGCGGGGGTGGTGGTGGTGTGGGAATAACGCTTTGGAAACAAAATACCTTTAATCTTCTGTGACATTAAACATGGTGTTGGCAGCGTTCCTGATGCTAACCTGCAATAATATTACTGTTTTCTTTCCTTTCACCACAGAAAATAGCCAGTTATCATAGTTCTATCAAACATCAAAATATGTTTGACTTAGTGTTGTCAAGTGACTGGACAAACTAGGAAAGGGAAAAACACCATCCAGAGATGGCATGAAGAGCCAGCTTTTCAAGCTGAAAGCTGAAATGTGAGCAGCTTGTCTGACTTGCATTTTTAGAATAATACAGCAAGAGGTTTTGTAGCTTCTTGAAGATTACCGTTCTCATGAAATAGAATGAGCTTAATTTGGTTGTATTTTAATTATAACAGACTTCATAACTATACTCTTCTCGTATTAGTTATCTGAGTTATCACATATTTAAATTGAATACATTGTATTATAAATAAACCTTGTTTGGCTATCTGTGCAGTAATCTAATAATTCAAAATATGTTTAAAGGTGCTTGTAGTGGCAACGTCGCTCTTATACAGCAGGCAACAGAGGAAACTTTTCTTGCTGCTTATCACTCACTTGAGTATACTTTAAATAATTGCTATAAAGTAACTTGGAGTGTGTTACTTGAGAGGAATTTTGTCCTGGCTTGTACTAATGATTCAGTTTGCTCACTATTAGATTTCTGATCTTTGAACAAATACGAAATTGCATATCCGTATAGGAGTTTCTTCATATTAACAATTAGCTTGATCTATGCCTTGGAGCATGAAAGTTGATATCCAGACTTGTAATATATGATAGGTAGTATAACATGTATAGTAAACTTACGTGGCTTACAGCCAAAGTCTTACTATTTTACCTTTTGAAGTAACACAAACCTTATGTGACCTAGTTTAAATATAGCATGCACTATTAAATAGCTCAGTATATTATAACTTAGACTAAGCGGGTCTAAATTTCTGCTTGAGTAAGAATTCAGTTCTCTTATGTTCTGTTTTAACACAGGTTTTGCACTGACTGCAAAAATAAAGTACTCCGGGCATACAATATCCTTATTGGTGAGCTAGACTGCAGCAAAGAAAAGGGCTACTGCGCTGCACTTTACGAGGGTTTGCGCTGCTGTCCCCATGAACGTCATATACATGTATGCTGTGAAACAGATTTCATCGCACACCTATTGGGTCGAGCTGAACCAGAGTTCGCAGGAGGGTATGAGTATGTAATTTGCTAGAGTGGGCTATCTAGCGCTTTGCTTCTTTATTTTATTACTGAACGTATTTTGCAAAAGTGATTTTTGCCTCCTTGCTGCATAATAAACTTCTGAATGTAAATGTTCATATTGAAGTAGATTTTCAAGACAGTGCTTCAGAGTAGCGAAGATTTCATATGTGCTTTTGACTTTAAAGTGCATTTAACTCTGAAGGCAAGACCGAAAGAAATTGCCAAACATCTTCTAGTTCATTTGTTCACTCCCTAGGGCTGCCTGCTTCTCCATTGAGGTGTTCGAAATATGCGAAATAGAAAGAGAACCTTGGTTGCCAGTTTTTCCAAATGCCAAGTGTTCAATTTAGTTTTGTAGCCATTTGTACGTTACAGTAATTTCTGAAGCTGTTTTAGCATCTTAAAAGCTTCCAGTGAAAAATACAATTCTGAGCTCAGTATCTTTAAAGCTCAGTCGTAACTGTTTGATCAGGAGGGTAAATCCTTTCGTAATGATTTTTCCTTAATAGGTGATAGATACAGATTAATATTGAAATCTTTTTACTTTGTATGGTAAGTAACGTATGAACTTCTATGTGTGTTTATTCAGCTTCAGTTAACTGACACATAGATGTCTAGGAAGCTGAAATATTTGCTATATAAGCTAAATACAAATTCTAGGAAACAAAAGAAAGGCTGCATCTCTTTGGCATTAAAACTCTGCTGATCCCTCCTAGCAGGGACGGACCGATGGGGCAACACCTTCAGAAGCCGCAGGTTGGAAGGCACAGTGCAGCTGAACAGTGCCGTGCACAGATCAACGTGTCAGGAATGTAGTGGTGGTTTTGACCTGGTCCTTTCTATTTTGCATCTGCATGCAGCACAGCAGAACTCTATTTAAAAAGCTGTTCATGCAAACATATCTTCAGCTGTACGTAAAGAAAGTACGTCATTGAACTGCTTTGACCCCTTGGTAGACTTCCAGCTACTTTAACCATACTATACTTTGGTTCAACTCTTCCTTTAGACGAAGAGAAAGGCATGCTAAGACAATAGACATAGCCCAAGAAGAAGTTTTGACCTGCCTGGGTATTCACCTTTATGAAAGATTACACCGAATCTGGCAAAAGTTGCGAGCTGAGGAACAAACGTGGCAGATGCTTTTTTACCTAGGTGTTGATGCTTTACGCAAAAGCTTTGAGGTAAAAATCAAATTTTATCTAACTTGTATTTGAATTGCTATAGTAACTGTGTGCATCTTCACTAAAATTATTTTTCTGCTTTCTACTAACGTTGAGCTGGAAGGAGCTTCAAGGGCGTTGCATTCAATCCCTTGTTCACTGCAGGCAACAGTTGTGTAATATCAGTGCACAGCACAACTAGGTTGCATTCCGTTGTGAAGTCTACTGGAACATAAAAGATTGGGGCTTGCTTTTACTTTCCAAGCTGCACGTTACAGTACGCTGGATCTTCTGTGTTTTTAGTTCACGGTGATGGTTTTTCTACCTGACAGCATTTAAAGAAGCTCTGGCTACAACAGTTTTATTTGACTTATTAGTAGAAATGAAGGACGTGCTTTTGAATTACAAACACAGCTGCTAACTCTTGCATTCAGTGTGTTCCACATGCACTTTGTAATCCTGTGGGGTCTTGAACTTCAGACAGAGCTCAGTGCAGTTCCTTTAACATATGCCAATAGTATGCTTCCCCTTTGGTATGACATAGATCTTTTTTATTATGTTTATCTTTCATTCATAATGAGCGTTCTCTCTAAAAACTTCTAAAACGTCGGAGGAGGAGGAACAAAATCAACAAAAGGAACACAGTGGAACCCTAATCTAGTTAGTTCTTGGAGATTTTTAGGAGTAATTTTTTTTAAAGACTTACAGTGCTATGGAAGTTGCATTGGACTGGGTACACTGTGGCATTTTTGTCAGGTTTTGTTTTGGTGGTTTTTTAATCTGGTAAAGTATGGTGCTGAAAATTCACTGACATTGTAAAACCTCGGGTAATTATACTGGTATGCAAGGTTGGCTATGAATTTGAAATACGGAACTGTTATATCTTGATATTGGGTCCTTTTCTAAGGTGAGTGGGAATGATGATGTCTCGTTTTGGCTTAAGGAGTTCCCAGAGTGATCTGGGGAAAAAAAAAACCAACAAAAATCCAAACCCCATGAATTTATTTTTACCTCTGTAGGAGCACTGATCCAGAATAGTTTACTAGTTTAACTACATTCTTGTAATTTTGTTGTAGTTGTGCCATTATGATATTTGTTCTAAATTTAATATTAAGGAAAACATTTAGATACTTGCTATGTTTCAAGGTATGTCTACACTTCAGAATTGGACCGCCTAGAAAATCAGATTTTTCACTGGTTATCCTAGACAAAGAGCTGCAGGAACTCTGTAGCGGTAGTTCTAATGTGGGTTTTTTGTGCTGCTGTGTTAAATAATCAGAGTATCTGCCATGTAAACAGATCCAAAAATGCGTTCAGGTCCCCAACTTTTCACTGAAAATTGTGAATCTGGGCCGTAAGTTAAAATGCAGTGCTCTCCCCATACGTATACGTTCTCCAGCAATCTAAATCTGGATAGGCATTTTTCTTCTGTAGTCAATAGTTGTGTTGCTGTGGCTTTGTTATAAAAAGTACTTACCAGCTATTTTCTTCCTCCTTTTTGATAAATGTAAAAGCTTGAATTGTGTTAACTTCTATAAATAGATCTAACCTCTTATAAACAGATGGCTGTGGAAAAAGTGCAGGGCATTAGTCGACTGGAACAGCTCTGTGAAGAATTTTCAGAAGAAGAAAGAGTGCGAGAGCTTAAACAAGAGAAGAAGCGCCAAAAACGGAAGAACAGGCGGAAAAATAAGTGTGTGTGCGAGATCCCTACACCTTTGCAAGCAACAGAAGAGAAGGAAATAAATCAAGCAAAGGTAAACATTGATAGCTGTGGCTTTTTGTTGGCATTAAATAGCTAGATTTCTCATTTGGTGTTTCATTCATCAGCTCACTGTTCCATGGTAGAATTCTTGAGAGTTTTTTACTGGATTTCAGTTTTGGGAACTAGTTTTTGATTGCTAGTGGAATTTACTACTTTTTCAGATTAGTACAGTCTTTTTGTAAAGTAGTTGCCTGAAACCCCTTAGCTTTTGGGGGGGGTTAGGTTTGGTTGGTTTTGAAAAAAAAAAAAAAAAAATCTTAAATCTAGGGGGTCAGGTTAGGCTAGAATATTTTTCAACCGTAATTTCTTAAAGATCACCTATAATATGGGACTCAAATGCTAGTTGCAGACAATTACCATTGAATTTTTGGAGAGGGGGAAGCTTTAATTGACTAATTATTGTTCTGCATCTCTTGACTGAACTTAATGGGCTAACTGTAGGTCATAATTCTTGTGGGGAAAGTAGTTGGTTGTTTTTGGTTTTGTTTTTGTTTTTAAGCTGTCTCATACTTCTGAACAATAAGCAGTGCTGTGGCTGTTACCAGTCACTGGCAGCGGGTTTTTCTTGTGGAAAGAGTATCCTTTATAAAGTCCCCGGCTGAGCTGTTTTCAGTTCTTGCAAGTATGTTTTGTTTTTTTGTTTCAAGGAAAATTCAAACTTCACGGAAAGTAGTTGCAAAGCCTGTGGTAGCACCGAAGAAGCTAACAATTGTGTAGAAGTAATTGTTACTAATGAAAGCACTTCTTGCACCTGTCCTAGTAGTGGTACCCTATTAGGTTCACCTAAAATCAAGAAAGGTATGTTAAACGTCATTATTTTTCATTTTTAAAAACATTTACCATTTATGGGGTAAGCAGTGCTCAGCTGTCATTTTTAAAAATAACTTTTTTTAAAGGATTCTCTCTGGTTAGGGGCATAACTGAAGAATATGCAACAGCTACTATAGATTACCATAACTTTTCACTTCGTCTCAGGTTTATCTCCACATTGTAATGGTAGTGATTGCGGCTATTCATCTAGCATGGAGGGCAGCGAAACAGGATCTCGAGAGGGATCGGATGTGGCCTGCACTGAAGGCATTTGCAACCATGACGAAAACGGTAGGTTTGGTAAGAGCGTGACACTGGTTCAGTTTCCACAAAACTGAAGTATCTGAGAAGAAATTTCCCGGTCTTTTGCAGGGGATGATTCCTCTGTCCATCGCTGTGACGACAAAGAGGAGGATGGAGATAGCTGTGTGGAATGTTGGGCTAATTCAGAAGAGAATAACACAAAAGGCAAAAACAAAAAGAAGAAAAAGAAAAGTAAAACTTTGAAGTGTGAGAATGAACATGTAAGGAACATAGCTATCCCAGAATGCTTATTTAAATGCACATATTTTAAAGTAGTTACAAAAGTATTTCAAATTTCAATTGCGACTAATGCTGTAAATGGGGTAACAAGGATCTTCTGCTACCTCTCCATCCAAGTTTTGAAATGGAGGTCCTTCCTAGAATAGGCTGTGGCGGAAGGAGCCTCTTCTCTCCTGTCTTTCTAAGCGTGTGCACTTTTGCGCGCTCCCAGTGAATTAACATGCCATTCCCCCCTCCTCCCCAGGCACGCGCATTTAAAAAAACCCCATAAATCCGTGCTCTCTTTTTGCACTTCTTCCTTTCCTCTTTCCCTCCTGCTTCCATCTGAAACTTGAATGTTTCAGGTTTAACACTGCTCGTGGTTCATTACAGGCTCTTTTCAATTTTAGATGCAGAAACTTGGAAGCTGTATGGCAGATCCAGGTAACAGAGAGACCTCAGGAAATATCACGCGCACAGAGTTTCATCGCGACAAGACCAAAGACACACATGCTGAAAGCTGCTGTAGCTCAGAAAAAAGTGGGCAGCAGTTGCCTTGGTTTGAGCATATGAAAAATGTGTCTCAGTTTGCAGAACCTACAGAAATGTCGCTTGTTCCTGATACTGGAAAAGGTGCCAAGAGCTTAGTGGAACTCCTTGTAAGTAACCACTCACTTTGAATTTTACGTTGTAGCGTACTGCTTTAAATTCTCAGGGTGGAGGGTGGGGTTCGGCACTCAAATCCCACTGAAGAACTGTTACAGGAGGGAACGTAACTGAACCTGAGGTTCCTAGGTTACTCTCCCAGCGTTCAGTTTGGCTGCTTTTGCGTGTTCTCTGTGAAGTATGTAACTGGGATGCTTTGCAGAGGAGGAGGAATTGCCTGTCACTGGAATGCAAGTGCCAGAACTTGTATTCTAAGTGTTCATTATCAAGGATTGCATTATTCCATAAAATGAAGCGTGCATTATTGTTGCCTTCATGCCTCGAATATCACTTCCCACTACAGGCTCCTTGGACAACTTTCTCCTCTCTTCCTTTCCTTCCCTTCTCCTTCTCCTTCCCCTTGCTTCACATCCTTTTTTTCTTTTCTTTTTTGGTTTTTTTTTTTTTTCAAACTCTAATAAAAGCCATCCACTTTCAACGGAAATGCGCTAAGACTCTGAAGCTTATTCTGGTAGATTTTGTGACTGTCTAGGCTGCCTCTTACCCAAAAAATAGCAGAGCGTGGCGTGTGAATCAGGCGACTGGATTAGCCAGCTAAGCCGTGCGGTGTCGTGACACGAAGGCTACGTCTTTCGTCAGGGCAACCGTAGACAACGTGTACAGTTGGAAGACAGGTGTGCTGCGCAGGAACGACAATGCTTGACTTCTTAAATGCCTGTTTTCATTTGTAGGATGAGTCTGAATGCACTTCTGATGAGGAAATCTTTATCTCACAAGACGAAATCCAGTCCTTTATGGCAAACAACAAGTCTTTTTACAGCAATAGAGAACAATACCGACAGCATCTGAAGGAGAAATTTAATAAATACTGCCGCTTAAATGATCACAAGGGGCCCATTTGTAACGGTTGGTTGACAACGGCTGGAGCGAACTAAATACAATAAAGTAGCTCTGTCTTTCACTGAAATTCTCAAGATGACTACTGCGCCTTCTCTTTCAAAAACTTAATTTAGTGACTTATGGCAAAATTTTATCTTAAATTAATGTGATTTTTTTTTTTCCTTGTTTTTTTGGGGAGGCTGGTGGAGGTGATTTCATTAATTTTGTTCTTTCTTCAGGCTTGTATCTTTAGTTGAGTAGCTGTGCAAGCCTCTCTTATAATTTAAGCCATCTCTTTTCATTAAATGTTTCTTACTGTGAGACTTACAAAAAGCAAACTAGTGGCAAAGTAATGTTGTACCTATAATTCTGTACAGAATGACAATGAGCTGAATATAAGATTTTACAAAGTAGACATCCATTTGCAAAATGTTTTGGATGTAATATGTTAAAGCGCAATGTGCAAAATTTAAATAAAGAATATTTATTAATATGCATAGTAAAAGCTGGTGTACATGCTTCTACTTTAAGCACTGCTTCCCAGCGGTCTTGCTGCTCAGACGGACAGCTGTCGCTTCAGTCTGCGTAGCTGCGCGGAGGTAGGTGTAAGGTGAGGAAACTTGCCTGAGAGAAGTACAGATCCTTCAGTGGCGCTCGTGAAAACCAGGCCACCGGGCTGGCTGGTTCGCCGCCGACGTGCGCTTTAGAGATCTTCGAGTTACTGCCAAACGAGCGGGCTCCGTGGTACCCGGTTGCGTCAGCGTGGCACTGCACCCAACCTGGCTGGCATCGAGTGGCTGTTCCGCTTCCGGGATCTCGGATAATATATCGGCGTGGCACGGCACTGTGCGGAGCTCTCTGAGGTGTCTCTAAACGGCGTTGCGCTGCGTGGACACGCTGTGTAAATCTTGACGTTGCTGCTGTGCCCAAGGTCAGCACGCTTAGCTTGGCGGTGGCTCCAAATTTGTTGTGGGCACACAGCCTCTACCATTTTGGGGCCTTAATTTAGTTTTTCATCAAGACGATTACTGATGCCGGTGAGTTAGGAGACTGCTGAGCGCGTTTTCCTTCTCCCCTGGCAACGCAGACTTAAAGCTTTTGCGTGAGCCCGTCAGAACGTAATGAAACAAAAAGCAGGTTTTCGGCGCACCTTCACATTTTCTTGATGGAATAACGAGCTCTGGGCCGAGGACAGAACAGGAGTGCTTTTGCATAAATAGCCATCCACCCCTACCTTGTTCTTACAAGTACGGTAGCTAATGGCATGGCTTGTTTGCAAGAGGGCGATCTGACAAGCGGTGAAAACGTGGGGTGTGGGAAATTAAGAAAAAAGCAGTTTAAAACCTGGTACTACATCGACAAGAGGGGAGGTGGTGGTACGGCAGTGCGCGGTAGCATCCACATTCAGCTGCCCTGAGCTGACTCCTGTGGCACTGAGACCTGGAGGCTGTTGAGTATTGGTGTGTATCGAGAGACGGAGGCTATTCGTTGTACAAGCGCAACTGGAAAAATGTAGGAATTAAAAGTTGTGTGCGCAAATTGAAATCGAGATACAAATGCTTCCATCGCCGTAAAAAAAGCCCCAAATGACTTTCGTATTTCAAGGAGATCGTACTCTGTGAATGCACACCCCCTCTCGGTTATTTTATAGCTGTTTCACAAAATCAGATGCAAAAAATGTGTTCTGGAGTGAGCTTTAGCTTCATGATCTTTTCCAAGTTAACGGGTAATACTGATAAATAGTCCCTTTGGGTATTAGTTATGATGCATTTCTTGATTCTTTCACTCAGCTACGAAGCACGGAAGAAAACTATAAAGATATGGATGCTTTCTGATATGACTGTGCTTAGATTTTGGTAGCAGCTGCCACTAAAAGAAGAAATTTCTGTTTTTGGGGGGGGAGTAAGCAGAATTACAGAATATCATTCCTAATTTCCTCATTTTCTGTACTGGGGTCCCTTAGTTTTTCCGATAGAGACAGGGTTGTTCTCTTGGCTTTGCTTCACGCTTCAGACCCGTTTTAAAGAGGCAACTGTGCCTGGCGATGCTTGATGCGCCCAGGATTCTCACAAAGAACCTGAGAGTTAAATCATTGTGAATAACAGAACGGATTTTTAACTGTGAAATTCAGCTTCATGAAAACGAACCTTCACCTTCCTCTGAAGCAGCATGGGCTCTGTTGCATTCTCTACGGCAAAAGGCTAATTTTAAAGATGGAAACGTCCTCCTTTTGCCATGCGAGGAAGGGGGGTCCTAATGGTGGTGGTTCTCTTTAATCAAATATAATCAAATACTCCGTTTGTCAGCTACGGGCAGAAACGCAGTTAACTTCAAAGAGCAGAGCTGCTGGCTGCGCACTGCTTGCACATGCACAAGGAGCTGGTTCGGATGGGTAGTTGTCCTTGGTAATTGATGAAACCATCGCTCTTAAGAGGAGTGTTCGTTGGTTTGTGCTTTACCAGCAGCTGAAACGATGGGGGGGGG
>VYZV01006581.1:274425-324334 GCA_013401275.1 Pandion haliaetus | reverse complement strand
GGTGCCGCTCGCCGGCTCAGCCCCGCTCCGGGCGGT
The DNA here is from genome assembly GCA_013401275.1 of Pandion haliaetus. Classification (NCBI taxonomy): domain Eukaryota; kingdom Metazoa; phylum Chordata; class Aves; order Accipitriformes; family Pandionidae; genus Pandion; species Pandion haliaetus. The sequence goes on along the minus strand of VYZV01006581.1, from coordinate 324,298 downwards.
GCGGGGGCCCGGCGGGAGGGGGCCGGCTCCCCGCGGGGTCCCACCGCCGCTCCGGCCCGGTTCCCGGCGCCCCGCTAAGCGGGGGAAGAGCCGGCTCCGGCTGGTGCGTGGGGGCTTCCGCGGGTGGGCGCCTTCGCGGGGGCCCCGTGGGGTTTTTCCCGGCGGGGAGGAGCAGGGACGGTCGGCTGGAAGTTGCCCGAGGAGCAGGTTCAGTTTTCGGGGCGGTTTGGGTTTGGTTTGTTGGTTTGGTTTTTTTTTCTTTTTTTTGTGTGCGTTTGGGGTTTTTTGGGGTTGGTTGGTTGTTTCTTTTTTTTCCCCGCTTCTTCTTAGCGGGGTTTAAAACAGCATCTGGGTGCCTGGCCCTGCGGTGGCTGCGGCTCTGAGGAGCGGGTCTCGGCTGCCAAATGTTAAAGCCCCGCTCGCTTTCCAGTCTCTGAACGCTGGCCTTCAGGAGACGGGACCCTTTTAGGAGTTATGGTCAAAAGAGGGTTTCGGTCCTTAACGTGTCGCTTATCCCTAGGACGAGCATCTCTAGAGCTAAGTCAAAGACCTTGGCTTAAAAATAAAGGTGCTTAAAAGAAGTAGTTTCTGTGGGATCCTTTTTTTGTAGTTGGACGCCTTGGTAGGCTTTACCTCGCAAGGGCACGAGCTAAAGCTTAGTTCCTTTTCATGGAGTTTCCTCTGAGGGAGGAAAAAAGCTACAGTCAGACAGCTTAAAGGTTGTCGTCTCGGTTGTTTGGTGCCTGCCGAGCCACAGGAGATTTATACGGACATCCAGTGTTTGTATTTCCTTAGCAAAGGTGATAAGGACTCCCTATGCACGGTTGACCACGCCAAGAATAAATTGTCCAAAAAAATCGTGGAAAACAAGGCTTGACATTGCTGGTGTAGCTGAGAAGCGGGGTTAGATAAAGAAACACTCGGAAGAAACAAAACTTTTTCCATTCGTCGTCGTGAATCGGAAGGACACCGCTTGCAGAGAGGAGAAAATACACCCGTGGGACTTATTTAGCTGTCCTCTGGGGCTTGCTTCTAACTTTGGACTTCCCCACGTTTTGATACTGTGGTTTGCAGGGAAAGCCAAGCTCTCCAAAGGCTTTCCCACATGTGGCTGACGGTGTTTAATTTACTTCCATAGCCTGGCTTCATGAGGCTGCTGTAGCCTCACGGTACCTGGTAAAGGATGCTGTAAAGGATGCTGTTGTTTCGCATTTCTCTCCAAAAAAGGACAGAAAAGCCGTTTCCAATATTGCAGTTTCCAATATTGTCCTCTCTTTGGATTTTTCTTTTGAAATCTTTTGGTAAAGAAAATCAATGGAACTTATATTTTCCTTCAGTGCTACAGAGGAGTTTCCTTCTTTTCTGAAGCCCAAAAGCCTTCCTTTCTGAAACTTTTCTGGCAAAAATACAGCATAGATGTAAGAAAGAGCAGTCTTTTAAAGGCTTTGCCTTTTTATTTGAGTCTCCACGAAATGCAATCACGTTTTATATAGGTGATTTATGGGGTTGTATGGTATGCACATGTACTGAGCAATGCTGACTGTCTTCCAAGTCTCTTGTTACTGTCGTGTTTCAAAAACTCGTGTTCAACCCCACAGCTAATGTTTGTCCCTGCTTGGTTCTTTCTCCTGTCCTCTTTAAGGACTGAACTGTGTTTGCAGTGCATGGTCATTTGTTTCGGTAGGTGTCTGGACTGCGCTTTGCTCCGTTGCTGTTCCGGTTTTATTTCTTGTGAAGCATGTTTCTGTAAAGAGGAAGAAAATCCCAGAGGTGCTGCTCGCTCGCGGAAGGGAAGGTGGTGGAGCACAAGGTGGTCCAGGGTCACTCCGGGAACAGGTCCATCACCTTGGACTGGCTGCCAGGGACGCTTGTGTCGGCACAGATGAGGCTTCTCACTGACTCCTGCCATGTCTTCAGAGCAGAGTTGTTTACGATAACTAAGCTTTCCTCCAGGAGCTTCTTCATTTTGTGGTTTTTTTCCTTTAAAAAAAAAAGAAAAAGAGAAAAAAGGGAGGAAGATGTTCAGGCTTCAGACTATTGAGCTCATGCTGGGACTTGGGACTTTGGACGTGGCTGTAAGAAGCCATCTCGAGGAGCAGACGTTGGCATTGCTTGCGGGGATGACCGTGCCGCAGCTGGCACGGCGGGTGATGCAGCCAGACCCCGTTTCGGGAGCTGCCGGTGGGGCTCCTGCCCGCTGGAGGGGCTTCGGATGCTCCGGGCAGTAGGAAGGCAACGGGAAGGTCCATGCCGTCGGTGCTCTGCGAGCATGTCGTTACCTTGATTAGTTATTGTATAACCAGATCTATCCACAAACTACACTCATCTGTTATCTCCGGCTGCTGATTTTCCAAGGCATTGTTGGTCGGGAGCTGGAGGACGGCATCCTTGCAGGAAGCCAGGGTGGGGGTTCGAAGGATGCGCTAATTCGGGGAGAGCGGCTCACGCGTAAGGGGTGGGATGGGGAAAGCGGTGCTGATGTTCAGGGCTGGGGCACGGTGACGGAGGGACGAGAGGAGAGAAATATGAAGGAGCTGAAGGCTTGGTGTTGTCACGTGAGTAAAGGAGAGGTTAGAGCATTGTGGCCATAATTGCTGCAGGATGAATCTTGTTGCTGTATAAAATAGAATAATTTGCTCAATACCATTGAGGATAATGCTGTATGGGGGAGCGAACCCCCAAAATAAATCAAGGCAGCTTGAAATGGAAAGAGTGCAAACGGTATGGTTTAAAACCAGGAATGCAGTACTTGTTTTGTAGCACATAAGCGTATGTTTTCATTAATGCTATGCACTAGTCATCCATTTTAAGGTGAAGTGGCTGGAACCGCTCTGTATGGTGGTTTTATAACCTACTGTAAACTGGTGACTGAAAGAGTATGTTGTCTTGTGGGGAATTTAACTTGGGCAATAAATGCTGTGTCAAGATTTCTTAATCTCTTGGAAAATCAGATAAGGGCTTGAGGCAAGATAATGAAGGAATTGCAAAGTTGCAGTTTTGGTATTAAACCTGTGTCATGACTCCAGTGCTCTTTATTTGACTTTTGAAATAAAAACGTTAATGGCTTACAAAACCTGCAAAAGTATCTTTTTTTTTTTTTTTTTTAATTCCACTGGCTCTGTAGAAAAGCCACACGCTCAACTTGCCTTGAGTTAGTGCTCCGGCTGACTTTGGTGGTATCGTTTCAAAACTGGATTTGATTTTTCTTTTGTCACATCCTCATATGTGCAGGCGTGGCAAGCACAGGCTCTGGTGGCTGGGTTTCCCCTCTGTAATCGTATCTAGCTGTGACCCTTTAAACCACAGTGTTGACCCACCTGCAGTCCTCGCTCACAAGTAGCCTTGCGTTCCCCGCTCGTGCCGCTTTTGTGAGTGGAGACTCTTCGTGTGGGTCATCCAGCAGTAACTTTAATAGTCAGGCTTTGGGGAATAAAACATAATTAAAATGGCTTTATTTTACTTTTGCGTGCCAGGAGACAATTTGGGTTGAATGCTTGTTTTAAATGAGAAGCCTAGAGGTGCTAACAGCTGTCATAGACGTTTTGGCACGCGCTCTTGCTGAGTGTTTTCTGCTCTTCGCATACCTACATGGGTTCCAAGTTAGGAGCGAGCGTAAGCGCCTTAATGAATTAGCCGAGACTTTTTAGCAGCCTGTAAGACTGGGCTTTGGTGGAAACTGCTCCCTATTAGCTGATCACCTTCACGGGGACCCCTCGCTGATCGCGTGGGTCTCCAGCCTGCGAGAAGACTTGCTGTGATTTAATGACTTGCCACAGCTTAGCTGATACGCAACAGCACGTTAAGCCGCAGTCACTCCATGCCACAGACAAAAGGCAGAGTGTCACTTATTGCTTTTTATGGCTTTGCTACGAGGCTCTTCAACTTTCTTCTTCCTGCTGTTTTCCAGAAATTTGTATTTAGTGTCTGACTTCTTGCAGCAGCACAAAAAAGGGAGAGAGTTTCCCCATGCACAGGACAAAACATTTCCCCCGTGGCTGGCAAACCGTTCTCTGGTCTTTTATTCAGCGTGGTGCATCAGTTTTGTCATGCAGCGTTCTTCCCCTGGGGTGGGGGAAGACTTGGGAGTGTTTGTGGTAAATGTCGGGTCTGGCTCAGAGGCATTGAGGTACTCGGGTGCTTTTCTCTTGGAGCACAGGAAGGCACGAGACAGGGAGGTGTTTCCAAAGAGTTTGCAGTTGACGCTTGGTATTACACTCTTCTTTTTACGATAAAAATTTATTTAATGTATTTTTATATTTATTTTTACATTTGTAGAGAATGGCAAGAGTGCTGGCAGGAGTTCTCCCTCCGGCCCTGGTGTCGGAGCACTGGATCCGTGCATGCATTGCAGCTGCGTGACCGGGGCCGTTGCCGATGGGAGAAGCTGTGGTCAGGGTAGTCCCACCCGCTTCAGGTCAGGCAGCACCTCATGCTGCTGCGCTCAGTTTTGCTAGAAATCTTCCAGCAGCTCATTCATTGCTTTGATACCTTGCTGTAGGGTAGCCAGGGGCATCTGTCACTTATTTTGTGGTGATTTTTTTTTTTTTTAATTTTGTGTTTTTTCCAGCGCCTTCCAAGTGTTGTTAATTCGTCACTTGGAAAAGACTCCTCCGGAGAGGTGTGGGAAGCCAGACAGCTCCTGCAGTCCTTCACATCACTGCTGGAAATAGCTGAGCTGGTGGGGTTGTGGCATCGGGTCGGAGTGTCCGGAGCTGCGTGACTCTGGCGTACCGGCTGGCTCATCCTGGGCTCCCGGTCTGCGATGGGAATGCCTTGGGTCCTCAGCGGGCCAAATAACAAAGTGTCCGGCTGCTCCCGGGAGACCGGTGAGCATCCCCTGAAGCAGCGGTACCTGGCTGCTCTGCCAGAGAGGCAGGATGTTGGTGGGGGAACCTGCTGCCCTCCCAGCACAGCGAGGCTGCCTTGCGGGGAGATCGGAGCCCTCGGGCGATGGCCTGCTTCTAGGCGTTGGGGAGATTTAATCATGGATGTCGTGTTCTAAAAAAAAATATTTTTTTTTCTTTGTTGGGGTGCGGAGAGCGAGCTGTGCAGGAAGCAATACATGTGGTTTAAAATACAAGGTTTAACCGATTAATTCTAATGCATTTGTGACAGTTATTGATCAAAAGTAACATTTAGAACCAGGGACTGCATTGTCAAGGTTAGGTCTTGCTCAAGAAATAGCCTTTGATAAGCTGAGCTATTGATTGCAGATTCGAGCAGTCCAATCTCTGAAGAGGCTAGTGCTCTCTTCGTCAAGCAGCGCCGTGCTGGTGTGGGAGGAGGAAGGAGTAGCCAAGCCTTCCACCCGGGAGCTGAGCACCCCGAGGAGCTGTTTGTGGGCTGGCTGATCGCTTCCACCGACCGCTGCCCCGGCCCTAAGGTGCAAGGGACGCTCTCGATCCCTTCGGTGCTCCAAGGAGGTGAATGAACGGCTAAATTGTTTCATAGTACCTGACTGTGGAATTTAATGACATTGTGTGCAAATCGTGTTGATGGCTTGGGAGGTCAACCGGTTAAAATTTTGGCCTGCCCCTGTAGGTGTCTGTCGGGGTGGGGGGTTGAGCTGTGGATGTCCCTGCAGTGCTGGGCATCCACGGTGGGGTCTGTCCCTCTGCCTTACGGCTGGGGCTGAGTTTCACGGGCTGTTCCAAAACCACAGGTTTCGCCCTCTGTGCCCGCGCTGTCTTAATCTTGTGCCTTAACAGCAACGGGCTCGTGGCTGAATGCGAGAGGCGTGAATTTTGGTGCCCGGCTCCCATCCGCCGGGCAGCCTGGCTGAGGCTGCCCGTCCTCAGGCTCTGCGGCTCCCGTCCTCCCCGTGACGAAGGTGGGTGAGCCGCTGAGCCCAGACGCTCGTCGCTCCTCATCTCCTCTTCCCCTGGACCCCTTGCTTTCACGGCATGCGGGCTGCAGAGCTGCTGGGCTGCGTGGTAGCCTGATGAATTACTTTTTAAGGCAGGAGGAGCAGCTCCAGGCAGGATAATCCCAAGGCACGGTCTCCATGTAGATGAATGACCTTCAGCATCTCCTTGGCCTCTGGAGGGGCTTGTTTTGTGTTTTGTGAAGGCCTTGCCTCAGGGATGGTGGGTACTCAAGGCCTCTGAGGTGCTTTTATTGCCATTTGTCCCTGACCAGATCCTTTCCTGATAAATAGGACAGAGATCCACTCATTGCTGTCCTGAGCAGTGCGAACAAATGCTTTGCTGACCTGATGGTTTTCCTCAGCCTTGAAGCTCAGGAGGCTTGTGGGGGAAGGGTTACTTTTAAACCGGGTTGGATTCATCCTGCCCCCAAAACGTGCTTTAAAAAGTCTTATTGCAGCAGCCCCCCTCACCTGCTTCTCTTCTGTTCCCTTTGGCTTTGCAGTAGAGCAGCGATACCGGCGTATGTCATGCTTGCAGCCCTAAAAATAAGTAATAACTGAGCCTTTCCTGGGATTTTGGAGATGTGGTGGGGTGCTTGTTCTGCCTCTGCCTTGCTGTGTAACAAGGCAGATCAGATAGCTGTCTTGTGCCTCAGTTTCCCTGTGTAAAACCTGGCAGGTGCTGCCCTGGGGAGGTGGGAGGGCTGTACCGGAGCAGCGTTCAGACATGGAGGGGGCTTTCGGGCCTGTGTTTCGGGTTTATGGAAAGTGTCCCGGGGCAGGGAGGTCTGGATGCAGCCAGCACAGTGTTGGGGAATAAGTATGATGGTGGTTTTCCTTGGGCTTGTTAATAGTTTAAGCTCTGCAGAAAGTAGCGGCTGTGCTCAAGTCGAGCTTTAACCCTCGCCCCTGCCAGTGTCCATGTGGCAAGTGTTGATGGTAATTTCCTGGCTGACAGTATCATTATCTCGCCTTGGTCGGTCCTGGGTGGGTTTGTGCCCACCCTGGTTCTATAGGGTGAAATGGGACCAGGGTGCTGTGGGAGCAGAGGACCTGCGGTCTTACTCCTTCAGCCAGACTTTTCTCCCTGTTAGGCTCGTGCAGATCAGCTGCAGCTCTGCTCAGCTTAACTGGGGATTAGCATTGGCATAGATGTGAGCAGTGCGGAGCCCGCTGTGTCCGGTGGTGTTGGTACAGATGTTTAATCGTGGCACCTGCAGCTGTGTGGCGGTGGAAATGGTAATCCCTGCTGTCGCTGCTGCTTGCTCCGACCACGGCTGGGCTGGGGCGTGCAGGAGCCTTCGTCATGCTTGTTGGTGGGCTGTAAATCTGGGGCATATTAACATTCGGGACCCGTCACCTGAATTTTGGTACGGGGGAGTGTTGGGAGCTGGTGGCGGAAGGCCTGCTCCTCTCCTCGCGTGTGTTAATCTGTCTTTTCAGAAGAAGATTTGTTGAGGATTACACGGGTGCGGGACGGGAGCCGAGGAGACGGAGATGTGTTGGGACAGCGGCTCTCGCCCTGCTTTCGCAGCAGGAATGCTTGCTGCCGTGTGGATGGCGCTGGGGGAGAATGGGAAAACACCCAAGGGCTGCGCTGCGGCGTGTTGAGGGGGGAAAAGGCCGATCTCGTGGTCTGACAGCGAGGACCTGCTGTTCTGGTACGGCTCTTTTGGTGACAGTGGCGGGTGCTTTGCAGATGGCCGTGCTGACAGGCACGTTGTGTCGCAGCTAGGTGTAGGGCTTGGCCAAGCTCTGGGAGCCCAGCGGCCGCAGTCGATGCTCAAGTTTTCCTGGGCCCCTGAGCAAGGAGCTCAAAGCTCACTGGTGGGTTATCATCTGCTGCTTCTTTGTCTCACAGGTGGGGATGCTGGGGCCGGGAAGGGGGAAAGCTTCCCGGTGAGCTTGTGACAGAGCTGGGAACGAGTCCTGGCTGTCCTCGGGCGTGCTCCTGGGTCTCACCCACAAGGTACGGTGATATACTCAGTTACAACATACGTTATTGGGGGTGGGCACGTGCTGATGGTTTCCGTGGACCTCAGATCACACCCTAGATCTTTAGGGTGTCGCTAGGCCTCTCAGACCTTCACTGCTGCAAGATTAGGTGGAGCTTGATTTAATTAAAATAAATAAATACATTTTTTTCGACTCCCTGAGCATAGTGGAGGTGTGCTCGCCTGTGGTGGAGATGACACAGAAGGCATGGGCTGTGATCTGAGGGTGCCAGGCTGAAGCTCAGGCTCGGCTCTGCCCTCCGAGCGGTGTGTTTGCAGGTTGCCTTGGAAATCTGCGCTCGAACGGGCGGCGATCCAGCCTGCGACACGTGGACCTGCGTCGGGTCTGCTGTGTGCAGGCACTTGGGTGTCTTGGAGCTACATGATCTTTGAACCCTGCTTGCGAAGGCAGCCAAGGACTGGCGGAGGACTGCGGGTGGCTGCAGTACAGCAGCTTCAATCTTAGTAATATTGAGTACTGGGGTTCTTTTGAGGAAGGAAAGTGTTTACGTGCCTGGCTGCGTGGGAACCTGCTTAATGCCTGTTGGAGCTGAAGAGCATGCAGGCACCTATGATGCTTGTTTTAGGATAGTCATACCTCAGAATAAGCAAGAGATATTGCTCTAATGAGCTGTCATCATAGGAGCAGCGCATTTCCTCCTCCCCCACGCCAGCATGTAGCAGCGCGATCGGAGCAAGCAGTAAAAAAAAAAAAGTGCCTTCAGCTTTGACGTAAGGAGCGATTGTTTGAATGCCTTAAGGTAGCAGGGACGTTCAGGGCAGCGTAAATGGGGTGATTTGGCTTGCGTGTATGACACTGGAAATTTAAAATTAAGCGAGCTAGGAAAAACTAACCTTGGATGTTTAACTACTGAAAATGTGTAGGGAGCAGAGAGGGCTTGGAAAAAAGCAGTGTGAGTCTGGAGCAGTCTGGGAGGACAATTATCAGTACTGGGAAGACACGACTGCTCGACCAGACCCCTGTTTAGCAGGGAGTCTGGCTTCAGTGCCTGGGATGAAACTAGGCGAGTGGCTTCCTTGGGCCACGCTGCACCCACGGGCAGGAGATGGGCAGGAGATGCCACTTGGCCCCTACGGAGCCTGTGGGATGGGTTTTCTGGGTGAAGGGCAGGTACCGTGTTGATGTTCGGTGTCCAGAGCCTGGGCAGCATCCAGGAGACATGCCAGGTGGCTGATGCTGGGGGTATGCCAAGGTGTAACTTTGCATGGTCTCTGGTGGGTATTGTAAGTCGCGGCAGCTCCATGGGTGTGAGGAGCCTGGCAGGAGGGAGGGCTGCCGTGCTGTGCCCTGCAGCCCTGACGGTGACCGTGGTCACGACTATCTGGCTGGGACTGTTACCCCTTAGATGCCTCTCCACAGTCTGCTTCTCGCTGCTGGAAGCTGATAAACAGCAAAGAGGTCCAAGAGATTCTCCAGGGTTTTATTCCCTTCTCTTCCACAACGTGAGATCTGATTTTTCTGGGTAATTTATTATATAAGTACTGATTTTGTGTGCCACCTCTGAGTCTTTGCAAGGACTGCAAAATCAGTACGTTTAGGATGATACAGGGTGAAAAAAAACACATACAGGGACTTAAATTTTGTCCAAGTTTTGATTGCTTTTTCCTTTGCCTGTGCCGAGAGGTGGGTGGGTTTCTGGAGCAGTGTGAAAGATGCAGGCTGCTCTAGGAAGGTGCTCAATGTGATTATCTCCATTTTACAGATGGGGAAACAGCTCTGAATCTTGCCCGTGGTCGCAGAGCACACTATGGAAATAAACCCCAGTCTAGTGCTTTATTCACTATATATCTCTTCCTCTATTATGCTGTTGCACTGGCATTAAATCTTAATTAAAAGAAGCTTCAAACTTGCCAATCAGTAAAATGAAAGGATTTGTAGGCCCCCAGTTTTCTTTTACAACTGTGTTGCTCTTCATTAGGATTTTTCTCCTTCAGACAGCAAAAGTAATTGGGGTGACTTTGGTTTCTTTCCAGTTGGTTCTTGGTACAGCCTTGTATATTTAAGCATAAGCAAAATCAGTAGGATGCAAGTGCCTGTGATGAATGGCAGGTCAGATTAAAAATTACCTAATGGTTTCTTCTGGCTTTAATCTCTCTGAACTAAATGTGTCTGAAGTTAATAGGATGGTTTGCCAAATAAAGCCCTACGTGACTCTTCTTTTTTTTCCTCCCCTTAAGAGCCCCCTTAAATGTTTATATCAATTAGTTTTGTAAAACCATTTTACCAAGACTGAATCTAAATGCATGGCACTGTGCCCTTTACAAGTGTTGTAGGCATTGTAGGCACAAAGAGCATTAACCCCTTCTTGGGAGAACTGATGTATTCTTAACATACAGAAAATGTCCCGTAAATGTGAGGCATCCTTTTAGACCTTTAAAAGCAGACAACTAAACAGTACATAGTAAGCATCACGACCAGGTATTCTTTGTCTTTCATACACGTAGGTAGGTGTTAGGTGGGTTTTTTTTTCATTTGCTCGTGCATTCATCCAACACCGCTGGAAGCTGAAATAAATCATGGTGATGTCAGTGGAAAAATGGGTGTCTAAGCAAGAGCCACAATGCAGCCTGCCTATCTAGTACATGCTGCCGTATTGGCTTGCTGTATCACATGAGTAGTTTAGGTGCCCTTTGTGGAAAGCTAGTCTTCCATGGGTATTGCAGAACTTGCCGGCTACTGTGTTCATGCTGGGTAGCGTATCAGAATTACAGAGGTGAGGGCTTGCATCTGTGGCAGTGGATAGCTCTAGGTTAAACATTTTAATGCATAGGGTATCTGTTTCTTATTTATGTTACATTATCCCAGTTTGTGCCAGTAGCTATAGCACCTGGCTGTCCATTTCCAAGCACCCAGCAGTAACAGTGTGGTATAGAGATGCTTAGGTCTTGTTCCAAAGCTCCATCCCCAGCTGCTGGAGGTGCGCTGGCCCTCGTCTGTATTGGTGTCGTGTTATGTGGTCACTCTCAAGTTGCTTTTGAAACCTGGAAAACCAGCTTTTTTTCTTTTTTCTTTTTTTTTTTTTCCCTCCTTGTGCGTGTGGTGTGCTTAAAGTGGAATGAGCATTAATTCAGTGACTGAATGGATGCTCTGAAAAAATATTGCAAGCTCCCTAACTCAGAGAGTTCCTTTACATAAGTCTTCTCTTGCAAACTTGCCCGCAGTTGATGTTTCTTTGAAGAGCCTGTGATGACTCTTTATCTATAGATGGTTGAAGCATGTTCAGCTCCGCCTGGATGTCAGTGGTGTTCAGCACTTCATTTTCAAAGAGAATTTGTTAACAGAAGTGTAGCCTGAGAGATGAAAGGATCCATGTTGTGTCTCATTCGAGGCAGCGAGACACCAGACAGGAAAAGAAGGATCTTGAGAGATACTTGATTTCTCTGGTCAGTTGAGGCAGAGAAGTCTTTCTCTGAGTGCGAAAGAGCTTTCTCTTGGTGTACCTAATTCATAAGCTAAGGAGATTGCCTGGGAAAACGGGATGGACAGCTCTACCACAATAGCCACTGCTGTCCAGAGCACTCCTTGTTTCACCTCCTCCATCTGGGTTGCTGTGCTGCAGCCCGTGGTGTTTAGATCCTGTCTGCCTCCATCAAGGAGCTGTACTGAACAGTGAAAGGTTTCACCGAGTAGTGAAAAGTGACAGCTGAAGATGGAAATGGAGATATTAAAGACGGCGTTTCCCTCTGGGCTGTAGATGAGCTTGTCTGTCCTTTCCTGTCCATGCCGATGGGCCCTTCTTCCTTCCAGCCAGCTCTCCTGGCATGAGTCCTCTTTTGGGACATTCATCCCAATCCCTTGTGCTTCTATTTCTCGTCTTTTAAAATCATTGGTGTTGCTTGGTTCAAGTTCAGCAGGGCTGAGTTCAGCTGGACTGGTTCCTGCCATGAACTGTAAGCTTTCCTCCCAGCAGCTCTGGGATGCACCATGATGCTCAGCCACGGGAGGCAATGGGCGCCCTGTTTGTCCTTTCTGAGTGTGATTATGCTAACTTTGAAAGGCAGCACCCTGCTTTACTGGTGACGAGCACTGACACCAGCAGTGAAAATTGAAGGCACCACTGGAAAGAAAACTCAACCTAGCTGTCGCTCAAGCAGACTAAATGTGGCTTGGCAATTTCAGGAGATGCCAGGACACCAGCCCTCTTCCAAGAGCAAATTAAGACCGTACTCCTGGCCATGACCTGGTGAACTAGGAAGAAAAAGTGCCTGATGTGAGCCATGGTACTTTACAAGCAAATACTGAATGGGATGGATCCCTTAGTGGAGTGCTCGAGTTTGGGCAGTCAGATGGAGAGTGCTCTGAAGCTGTCACCTTGGTGCCAGGTTATGAAGAATGTGGTTGAGGGCTCCTTGCCAGTTTTTCTCTCCTGTATCTTTGCAGGAACAAGACCCCATCTCTGGAGTGGTTTAGCACCTTCCAGCAGCCCTTCATACTGCTTTTAACTTTAAAATGCTGTTCCTGCAGATTTTTCTCCCAACTGTTTTCTCAAGTGTGTACTCTGACCTTTAAAAACCATATATTTTTCTACTATTATCAGCACATAATCAACAAGATTGCATGTATAGCAAAGTGAAACCAGCCCCAGGAGGGTACAGAGAGGTACGATTCAGTCCCAGGTGCACCTTTGTTCTCCGTTGGGCAGAAATATTGTCTAGCTCAGCCCAAGCAGAACTCTCCAGAGAGTGCGATGCTGTTGGGATGTATCGATCTCCGGGCTGAACTCAGCATGTCCGTCCCCTTCTCGCTTGGTGCTGTGAGAGCAATAATAATAATTCTTGTGTTACTGCAGTGCCTTGGCTGAAGCGGTACCCAGAAAGGAGAGCAGCTTCTGGTCCAGACCCTTAGATCTGAGCTGTTTTCGGCTTGTGGTCTGTGAAAGCTGTGGATTGCTGTGAAAGGCAAATCAGGAAAGCTTAAACTCACTGTTCAGGGACTTGGCCCACGTCTGCGGTGGTCTTAGGTATTGAGAAAGATTGAAAATCATTTACTGAACAGAGCCACTTGCCCCAGAGTAATTAAAATTAATGTGCTTGGGGTGCAGAGAGGGGTTTGGAGGTCCTGGCTTGTCTGTCCCTCTCCCAGTGAGGATGCTCAGCCTTGCTCTGTGTAAAACTTGGCTCAGAGAAAGTTGGTCACCAAAAAAGCCACTGACAAAGAGCACACTTTATGGTTTGGAGTTGGGAGCCAATTCATGTCTTCAGGTGGATTTTTTTTTTTGCCTTTTTGGACTTCATGGCATCTAACCAAGTTGCCAGCCCTCCTTGCTCCCCTGAGGCATGTGGCCATCCTGTGTTGTGCTGGCTGGGGAGCAGGGAGACGATTCTAACAAAACTTCAGGGACCCGGACCTGCAGGTTTTGTGGGCGTGCTGGCATCTGATCTGCGGGATGGCATGTGTTGGAGGCCAGCTGGATGGGAGCTGGGCCCGTGCTTTGGTTTGGCATTCGCCAGGTCCCATGGTGTTTGTGAATTGATGCAGCCCCATGAGTTCTCCTGCCAGCCTGCGCCAGGGGAGCTGGTGCCGTGCTGTCTCTTGATTTTTATGTTGGGTTTTTTTTTTTTTTTTTTCCTCTTTCCACTTTCCCTTATGTTCCATGATTTCTTCCTTTGGTCTAATGTTTATTTCAGAATTTGGATATCAGGCTGGCTGATGAACTCTGCGAATGTCACCAATGCTGGGTGTTTTGGGGAGGCAAGTCTGCCTCTGCAGCAGCTGCCAAAAGACCAACTCTGCTAAATGAAAGGGACAGGGGACCCCGGGGCTTGCTAGCTTCCCCTGGGAGAAAGACACCTTTGATGCTCTGGTTTGTCACTCCTGCTTTCATGAGAGCGAGCTGTGTCTAAGGCCGGCGTGGCTCTCCAGGCTCCTCCCCGTGTTGGTACACATGGTGGGGCTGGTTTCAGCATCTGCCTTCTCCAAAATGCGGGAATTTCTCCATGCATCCTCCTGGAGGGCCAGGAGGGGGCTGGGCCAACCTGGGAGGTGATGCTGTACCTCAGAGCAACCAAAAAGAGTCAACATCCCTCTGGTGTGAGCTTCCCAGTGGTGTTTTGGGTGCTCCTGGGTAGCGTGGCTGGTGCCCCGGCTTCCCTGAATCCTTGTTTCTGGCCGAGGCTGGGTGAGCTCCAGGGCAGGTGCTCTGCTCCGAGCTCCGCTGGGACCAGGCTGTTCAGCAGCCGCCTTCATGTGCAATCACTGTCCAGCGTCCTCCGCTCCCAGCCAGGCGACTCCTGCGCTGGGCCTCGCTCCTTTTTTTTATAAATGGCTGTGAATTGCAGTCCTTGGTATGCAGGGAGGAGCTGGGAGGAGTGGGAAAGCTGCCTCTGGCAGGAGGAGAGCTTTATTGCACCCGCTGAAATGTCACGTTGGTGAAACCGCCTTGGGCGATGGCGTTCGAGTGATTTGGTGGACGTTTGTAGCCAGAGTCCATCTCTCCGCAGAAACCAGACATCACGTGGCTCTCGCCTCACGCTGGAAGCTGTCACTGTCGCTAATATGACACATCAGAGATGAGATGCTGCTTCTCATTAGCATCGGGGGGTAAAGGGCATCCTCCAGAGGATTTGGCACGGTGGCTGCCGCATCATTAACACAGGCGGCCAGCAGCAGCTCTCAGCCTTTCATTTGTTTTATATCATCTAGTCTGATAAAAGATTTGGATGCTTGGAATAATTGTTAGTAATGGCTAACGAGGAATTGTCAGGCATGCGATTGCCGTGTCTTTTATCCGTGCAGCAGTGTGGCAGACTCGCAGCCAGGTGCCACGGCAGTATATATTTGTATTCTGCCAACACCTGCTCACCTCAACCTGTATTGTCCGGGGTGATGGGCGAGCATGGAGTGTGTCCTCAAGTTTAATAACTTAAAGGCCAAAGCGCTCACTCTCGTGTATATCGATATTTCTTTTTTCTTAATTAGCATTTACAATTATTGTTCCCTAGTGCCTGCTTTTAAGACAGGCTCACTGGGAAGCCTGCCGTGTTTTGTTAGCCCTGGGGTGTGTTTTTAAGCAAATGGCTGGATAAGCTGCTCCACGAGGAGAGGAGGCCGATGGCTGTTTTATTCCTTCTTTTCCCTAGAAATTGGCAGCTGAATGCCAGAGTGCCGGCTATCCAGGGACCCTCATCCCGTACAAATGCGATCTCTCCAATGAAGAGGAGATCCTGTCGATGTTCTCCGCCATCAAGACCCTTCATCAAGGAGTTGATGTCTGCATCAACAACGCGGGGCTGGCTCGCCCGGAGCCCCTGCTCTCGGGGAAAACGGAGGGCTGGCGGACGATGATAGATGTGAGTAGTGCTACCGGGAGAGCGGGAACTGTGCTAGATTTTTATTTCTTCTGGCCACCAGCAGCATTGTCCCTATCTACTTATTTCACATGTGCAAAGCCGGGGACCTGCTTCCCATCTGGCTCTGACATGG
This sequence comes from Pandion haliaetus, assembly GCA_013401275.1. Classification (NCBI taxonomy): domain Eukaryota; kingdom Metazoa; phylum Chordata; class Aves; order Accipitriformes; family Pandionidae; genus Pandion; species Pandion haliaetus. Next base: position 308,994 of record VYZV01006581.1, on the reverse strand, counting down.
CCTGGGTTTGCTGATTGGGAAGCGGAAAGACATCATGCACTGCTGAGCCACATGCCTTCACCTTGGCGTATGAAAACATTCAATACCTTCAGCAGCATTTTTTCCTTTAGCTCAATGGCTTTCTAAAGGGTGATGAGCCTCATTTTTTTTTTTTCTTCAGTAAAAAAGGAAATTGAATACCAAGCACTGGCTTTTGTAGCTAATCCTGTTAGTTGTGGCAGTGGGTTGTAAAATGGGCAGATTCTTCTTAGCTTAAAAAGCTGTAATGCTTTTTGTCTTTATAGCTTAATTTTCTGCCCATAATCTGGTTAGAGCTGGATGTGAATGAGGCGATTTCATATGCTGAACTGGGAGTTTGTGCAAATGGTCCATGCTGTTTACTAGCAGTGCTTCTCCTTGGGTCTTGCTGTCCTGAGGTGCTGCTGTGCATCTTTTTGGGACTTCACCTTCTTTTGCCATTATGTGATGGCCCTTTTCTGCACATAGCAGTGGCAGCCACAGCTGTGGGACCCCAGGCCAGTTTGTGTGCCTTGGCAACAGCCCTTTTGTACTGGCCTTCCTGCAGCTCTGGCCAGTGAGATGCTGAAACAAGAGCTTTTCACGAAGGTGATTTTCCCCTCCTGTACTTTTGTGCGTGAAAGCATTATCTTCATAGGAACAGGAGTTGAACTCCTGGCTTTGAGTAAGCCTTGTAGCACCTCCAGCAGCTATGAGAGCTTGTCCTAGTGAAGGAAGGGACATGTCTATTTGAAAAGCTGCTCAAAGCTGTAGGCTTGGGGCCTCTATGTCTGACAGCGGAATCAGCTGGGATCTGTGGGCTCCTGTGGCAGCTGGTGGCTGTTCATCCGGCAGTAGTTTCAGGGACTGTGTAAAGCAAAACAGAGAGGCACATCGAGGCCTCAGACTCCTGCTGCCAGGGCAAGAACTGCCGTATCCTGGCTAATTAAGTTCTTGTTAGGATTTTGGCCGGTCTGCTGGCTGCTGTGACTGCAGCCAAAGCGAGCTCAGCTCAGCTTTGTCTGGCCAGCCAGGCTTTTGTGGGTTGCCCAGCCTGGGTCACTGCACAGCCACATCTTCCCATCCCTGGTTGCCATGGAGTCTTTAAAGAAAATTAAGTGAAGTGTAGCAGAGGCTGAGCTGGTGTAAAGCAGGGCACTTCCCAGCGTTGTCTTGCTGCAAGCCTGGCCCTGTGGGTCGCCTGCGCCTTGTAAACTCTTTGTCCTGGTCGCTGTGATCGCATCTTGTGTGGATGCCTCTGTGGATGCTGCGTGTCCCTCGTGCTCATTTGTCTTTGTTCTTCTGACCTTTTGTTCTTTGTAGGGTGAGCAGGCTTTGGGGGGGGGGGCGGGACGGACACGGGACGCGTGGCTTTTGCCAGCTGAAGGCCCTTCTCCTCTCTGTGCTCCTTTCCGTGGCTGCTCAGGTGAGAGTGCTCCCTTTATCTTATCTTCTGCCACTTTTAGGGAGAAAGATTTTGGAAGAGGGATTGTCCTGTCTGAAACGCTCCAGTGTTGGTATTTACAGTGGCTCAAAGTTTGGGAGCCTGTGGCATCCCCCTCCTTGTGGGTGCTGCTGTGTGCACCCTTTGGAGCTGCTTTGGGGTGACAGATGGGGTGGGAGGAGAGGCAAGGTGGTGGCTCTACAAGAGCAGCATTAGGAAACCAGGCTGGGGGCATGTTTTATTCCCAGAGGTGATCTGTACGGCTATATCTGCTGTCACTGCTTGGCAAAAATGCTGTTGTAGCATTGGGAACAGACTGAGACACACCCAGGCTTTCTTCCTATACTGGCAGTTTTTTTCCTCTCACCAGCTTCCCAGCAGCTGGTGGGTTTGCTCTTGCCTTGTGTGTAATTGAATAACACTTGTACCTTTAATTCAAAGGTGAAGCCCTGGGACACTCTAGAGCCAAATGCTTCACCCACCTCAGTCTAGGCAGCCTGACAAACCTGGGCTTTGCTTTTTAGCCTGCTGGGAAGCGGTAGAAATAGCTCAGGGTTTTGCCTTTTGTCGTGTGTCCCCGTTTTGTGGCAGCAACCTCTCTGCTTGGAAATCTCGCTCTCCAAGCGTGCCGTGGCTGTGCAGGGGCCGGCGTGGCAGTGGGGTTTTGGAGGGATCTGCAGTGACAGCTCTCCCCGCTGTGGCACGCCAGCCCCAGGGAAACACTCACCAGGCCTGTTTCTCCTACATACATGCTCTGAAGCTCTCGGAGGGTCGGGGAAGGTTGCCAGCACCTTTCATGGGCCACTGGGCTTTGCAGAGCTGAGCAGGAGCAGGGAGGCTTCTTCCAAAGGTCACTTGGAGAAAGGTGTTAGAGAGCAGCATGGTTTGAGATGCTGTTGGAGAGTTTCAGTATACTTCTGGGCTGCAAGACAGGAAAAGTTTCTAAACGGTCATCGATCTATCGATTTAGGAGGCATTAGGGCCTTAAATTAAAGGCATTTTTTTTCTTTTTGGAAAATTGATTTTTGTTTCCATGCATTTTTTATGAGCTTTGAGGCTCTGTCTCCTTCCAGGCTTCCCTTTCAGTATACCTATTCCATAAAATGTCTTGCTATACATCTAACAGTTGAAATCATGTTATCATTTACTTATTCCTCCTCCTTTTTACTGTTCCAGTTCCTTATTTTCTGGTATTTATCCCCAAGGCGGGAGCTGCTTCTCCCTGGGCTGCAGGAGTCTTATGATAGGAATCATGTCTCCATTACTTTACAGAAGCGCAGAGCCCGGTGTTGCCAGCCAGCAAATTTGGTGTGCGTGCAGGAGGCAGGCAGGTTCTAAGCCCATCATCTTTTGGTTCACGGCTTCTCCCCTTTTCTCTCTGCTTGTTTGTGAGGTTGTGCTTGATGTGAGGCTGGAGCAAAGTCCTCCAGCCGTCCCTGATCCACACAGGAGTAGCTGGGGCTGGGTGCTGTGTACACACTGACTCCAGGCTCTGGGATTTGAACAGCTCCTTCATGTTTTACCTACTGACCTTTACAGCCAGGAATTCAAGCTGAACTTTCCATTTGCACTATTCAGGGCACAAAGGACTGCAGCACACATCCTCTCCCCCCCTAGACACTAAATGGGTTTGATTCTTCTTGGCATTATTCATTGACCAGCGAGGCTCTGTTGTTCTTGCTTTTATATGCCATCTGTGCAGAGATATGCTTCCTGTAACCTGCATTTTTATATATGCTTAGGAGCTGGGATACTCATTTTCATGCCTTAGAAAAGGCTGATTCTGGGAAGTGAAATGCTCAGCACTTCCAGGAACAGGATCTTTTATGTTCTCCCGACCTGGCAATTGGAACTCATTAATTACTAGAAAATGTGCCTTCATTGTTTCTATTGCATTAGCACACACGCGCGGCAGTCACAGACCTGCTGCCTTGTGCAGCATGCTGTGCAAAGGCAGAGCGCAGATGTGTTGGCCATCTTTGCTAAGGGACCTTTGAACCTTTTGTTCTTAAAATAGAAACGAGGCTGAAAAATGTCTTGCGTGGATATTTGTAACAACAGCCTTTAGATTGTTTCTCAAAGCGATACAGCCCTAAGCCTTGCTCATTTTCCAGGCACATTTTTAGGTTCCTGAGTGCCTGTTCTGTGTTTTGAAATGGGATTTCACGCAAAAATCCTGTGGGTGCTCTCGGGAAGAGGCAGCGAGGCAATCCCAGCTCAGCTGCCTTCCAGCCAGTTGTTTTGTTGTACCACGGTGTCTTACTGTACAGGCTCTGGACTTTCCCATGTGGCTGTTGATTAGTATCTTGCTTTGCCAGTAGTTGTCAAAATGTTGTAATTCTACCCACGCAAGGAAGCATTGCTCAGCATGAATCACAGCGTTGGAGCCGGGTCTCAGGCTTTAGGCTGATGTTACCCTCTAGTGGCCTACGGAGATGGAGTAGAATCGGGGAGCGACTGCACCAAAGATGTGATGCCTGGTAGGTTCAGGGCGTCTTGGGGCAGGGAGGAAAGCAGAGATATTGCTTGTCATGAAGGCTTTTTATACTAAAAGTTTCCCGTATCCATATCTGAAAGGACTGGCCCCTCACTGGGTTAGTGTATCAGACTGGAGCGGGTTACTCCTGCTTTCCTTGACCACCTCACTATGAAATCCAAAAGCCTTCAGATGCCCTGCCTGCTCTGGGCTTTGCTCCAATGCTGAGGTGCTGCTTCTGCTGACAAGTCTGCTAACTTTCTTCCTTGCACAGCCAAGGTAAATCTTCAACCTGGTGCCAGGGAATTTATCTCTGTAGTTCCAGGTATGATGACTGAGATATCCGGCAGTGACTGTGTGTTCAGCCAAAGTGCACTTGGATGAGGATGATGACTCTACTTGTTGTGTTGCCTGGGTACTCCAAGACCAGATAAGCATGCTATTTATCTATCGCCAAGACAAAAACTCACAAGCATGGCCTCTAGTGATGAATAGGAAATAACGACCGAGACAAAAGCAGTGACCAAAGATCCTTCAGCTGACCCCACTTTTCCTTTGTGTGCTGCTCAGTAATTATGTCTCTCAAATCCATCCCTTTCTGCCTCTTACTTTCTGGCCTCCAAACTACTGTTCCTTCCTTGCATGTCCTTTTGTGCTAGCAAGTCCTAGTCAGCCTGCCCCATTCCTGTTTATAAGTTTCACAGGGATGATAGCCAGCCCTCTCGCGTATCCTTTGCTCTCTGTCCACGTGGCCTTGTTCCTGCTGCTTCTCCCGTGTATAGTTGCACCTGACTTCTGATTCATCAGAAATTTAGTTCTTCCTGAATATTTAGTTCACAGAAGTGTTTTTAGACCTGTCTGGCCTGCTCATTTAGTTAGCAAAGTGACATGCCATTAGGTGGGACACCTGCCAGTATGTCTTGCCTTGAAATGATTACATCCTTTCTAGAGGGCTTCAGCAGACACCTTCTACCTTTCAGCCACTTTCCCAAGTCTAAACCACTATAAACTCGAGCAATTACCACTGCTGCTGAGACAGCTTGCTCATCAGTCTTGCACACACCTCTGGGTGCTTTGTATTCCAGCTGGGGGAATTTCCATCTCTCTGACTTCCTGGAAACTTTGACTCTGTGTTTTATGGTCAGCAAATGCTCAAGGCATCTGCACGTTAACGATGGCACACTACAGAGGTGATATGACCGAGTTTAACCAAGCGACAGTGTGCTGGGCAGTGCGGGTCCAAAGAGTAAGAGCCTGGAAAGCTCTGGATCCTGTGCTAAAGGACTGGATAAATTGCTGTGTCCTTTCTTCCTTGGCTTACCCAGTTAGGGCTGAGGAAAATGTCAGCAGACAGCGTGACAGATCGGTGGCTTTCGTATCTGCAGGGTTACTTACCCGCTCTGGCCCTCACCATGGCACAATGTGATCTTTGGCTTCATTTGTGCACGGGAGGCTCTTTGCCCGTTGTGTGGTTTGCAGTGCCTCTGAGAGCCTGGCGCTCTGACAGGCCATATCTGGGGATTTCCTCGTTAACTAGCTGACCTAATTACCTGCTGTTAGTGTCCTATCAGCTGCCCAAACACCAGTGTGCTCAGTGCTGTACAAAATAAACAACTTTGTCTCCTGGAGAGAGTGCTGACTGTGGGGAAGTGGGTTTGTTCTCCCTTACTTCGCACTCTACCCTCACACTTGCCTGTAAAACAATTAAGTCCATTTATTTCTAGCAGAGGCCAAAGCTGTCTCACAAAACTGGGTATCTGTGCCTCCCCTGCCCAAACCCCTTGTGATTGCAGCCTCGAGCTTGGTTGCAGCGTGATGTGGGGTGTGCAGCAGGCGTGCAGTGTGCGTCTGTGCATTTCCCTCTGTTGGCGTTTGCAGGAATTGCTGTGGGCCGGGGACGGGAACCTGCATCCACGGCTTCGGGTGCGCAGAGGCCAAGTCAAAGGGTGCCATGCAGGGCTGCTGGTCTTAGTTGCTTCTTTTCTCTTCCCTCAGGTCAATGTGATGGCTGTGAGCATCTGTACCCGGGAGGCCTACCAGTCCATGAAAGAGAGAAACATCGATGATGGCCATATTATTAACATTAACAGGTATGCAGGGGGGAATGTGGGATCGGCCACACGGGTCTCCTCCTCCCCGCCTTGCAGAGAGGATTTAAGCAGTGGTGCTTTGACCTTGGAGTGCTCAAGGATTGCATGGTTGATTTTCAAACCACTTTTTTTAACCTCTGCTGGTCTAAATGCCAGAAAGACTGAACCAGGGAGAAAAGGATAATGCCAACCATTTGCAATGGTGTAAGGCTGAAGATTGAAACTTCTTGACCAGCTCCAGAAAACAGCTGTGTCAAGAGGAACCTCTGGTGGTGTGCGTTTCCTGCAGGAGAGGAGAATTCCTCACGTAGCCACCATCTCAGTGTCTCTTTCTGCGTTCGTTACAGTGGTTTGAATGTCCTGTTGGTTCCTTCCCGGGACTCAGCTTGTCCCCCCCACCTCTCAGCACTTTCCTTTCTGCTCTCTCCCCAGCATGAACGGCCACAGCGTTGTGCCACAGTCAGTGGTGCATTTTTACAGCGCCACCAAGTACGCAGTTACAGCCCTCACGGAGGGGCTGAGGCAAGAACTCAGAGAAGCAAAGACTCATATACGAGCTACAGTGAGTACTGTGGGCTCTCTTCCGCTGTCCTGCTTTTGTGGGTGGTAGAGAGCTGGCAGGCGTTAAGGGGCAGAGGTTTTTCCCTTTGCAAAACAGGCAAGGAAATGCAAAAATACCGCTCAGCACACTGGGAATGTTCAAGTCCTGTGGCCAACTGTCCCTGGCCACCTCTCTTTCCCAGGCAGAGAGAGACGGGCGCAGAAGGCATGGCAGCAGTGAGCTGTGTCAGGGAATAAACTTTTTGGGTGCACAAAGTGGGCAGTTGCTTGTTGGGGAGCAAGGGGGGCTCATGACAGCAGAGAGAGGCAGTCAGCTGGGCAATTTGCTCTCATTCAGGACTTGCGTCTCAGAAGTGATGTGTCCAGAAGTTAACTTGTATTGCAAGCTTTTCCATCATTTTCTCTGTCCCTTTGGGACATGAAGAAGGAAGTACCCGTCAGCGGTTTCCCAGAGGTATCTGCCACAACAGTCATTAAGGCAAAGTCTGCTGTCTTCAACTATTCCTCTAGAACAAGGGTGGGGAAAGAGAACAATAGAAAGGGGGCTGGGTTTTTTGGCTTTTTCAGTGCTAAAAAGTTTTCTCTCCTTTTATCTTTTTATTGAAGGAGAATTACAAATCCTATTAGGATGTGCTCTGCTTTTTTCCAGTGTATATCTCCAGGACTGGTGGAAACGGGATTTGCTTTTAAACTTCATGATAATGACCCTGAGAGAGCTGCTGCAACCTATGAGAGCATTCGGGTAGGACATGGAGAAATGGAAGCAGAGGGAAGTGGCTCTGATTATAGTTTCATCGCTCTCTCTCCTGGCTAATAGCACAAGGAACTAGTTCTGCAGAGTGCCCAGTGCTTTCCAGGATGTAATCAGCATCCACAGAGTCTCAGCACTGAAACCTCAGATTTTGCACTGATATTTACACGCTGTGTAGATTTTTCATTCAGGTTCAGTTTCCCACTACCTATATTTTTCCTTTTATTTTGATGTTCCTGTAAATAAATATAAGTCAGCTTTGGCATCTGTCAGGCTATGACTTCTTTATCGAAGAGAGGATATAATAAGCAAACGTGCCTACACAAGGAGAAATGTGAGAGCGTGTTGTCTTGCAGGTGGCTAGCACAGGATTTCTTGTGCTTTTCTGGGAATTTTTGATAAGGATGGCAATGCCTGACCTGGCAGAATTACCGTGCCAGTAGTAAGATTATTCACAGCAAATGGAGAACTATCAGCACCAGACACGGCCTTTGTTAAATTTTTAATGGATTCTTTTTTTCCTGCTTGCTTGCATTTTTTTGACATGCCCCAGTGACACTGTCGAAACTCATTATTGATGGCTAGGAAAGGAGTGATCTTGTGGTTAACTCTGAGGTGTCCTTTGACTGAGAATCTCTTCCCTGTCTTTCCAGTGTCTCAAAGCTGAAGATATGGCTAACGCTGTCATATACGTCCTCAGTGCCCCACCTCATGTACAGGTACGCTGTGGTTGGGTTGGAGGACTGCTGTGGGTGGCTGAAGGCAGAGCGGGTAACTGCTGCCCTGACATTTGCTAATCAGCGTTGCGGCTGCTGTGTCAGGTGTGCGCTTAGCAGAGCCTGGGCTGGGGATTAGCAGTGATCACGTTTGTTTACGCTTCCCTTATGGCAGCTATGGGGTTGCTCCGCTTGGGCTGCTCACAGCCCTGCGGATCCAGCAACGGCTGCTCCGACCCCAGAGAAGGACTGCACGAGGCAGGGAGAACAGGAGGGCTATGGGCAAGTTTTGCCCTTTTTTTGGATGGTGCCGTCTGAGACTTGCTGACAGTCTTGCAGCTGGGTCAGGTTCTGCCAGTTGCCGGATAACATGTTGGGTCTGATCCCGCCAAGTGCTGTGCACCTCCCCAAGGCTGGTGTGAGGTGCTTGTGCTGCCAGAGGGACCTCCCTCCTGTGAAACAAGAAACAAGTGACCAGCTTTGCGCTGGAGCCAGGAGGAGGCAGAAGCAGTGTCAAAGTTTAGTATATGCAACATAAAAGTTCCTGTTGCCAGAGCAAACTTTGATCATGAGGGGTTTAGCAGCCCCTCGAGTGAACCTGTGCCTTTGGAGTAAGATGTGGCCATCTTGACATCGGATCAGTAGTGGTAGCCGGCCTTCTTGTCGTCAGAGGATAAAAAGTCCTGCCCGTGGCCAATCAAGCAGTGCTTCTGCTTGACCCTCTGTGAGCAGGACCGAACTGAAGACTTGAACCGTGAGAGTTTATTTATAATCGGTGTCATCGTGCACTCTTTTCTGCGCATGTTTGTGCTTCTGTTCCTTCCGCTAAAGGCAGAGCGGTCACATTCACCTTTCTTTCTTTCTAATATCTCGGTTAAGCAGGCACATTTCTAGTCACAGGAACTTTCTTCATGTGCAGCTTGCCACTGTAATGGTGCAGCATGGAAGTGCCCAGTGCAGGATTTAAGATGGACTTCAGTGCTCCGGTAAAATCCTGTGTTGGTCTCTTCTAGATTGGAGATATACAGATGAGGCCCACGGAGCAGATATCATAGCAAATGAAGAGGACCGTGAGCAGCACCGTGTATCCACTCCACTTCAAACCCTCTGGCAATTTAGGGTTTTGTCGGCTGGCTAGCAACATTTTAATCAAGTACCAAGGATCACGTTTGAAGAATTCTTTTTCTCTCCCTCTCTCTGAGCTGGTGCTGGTGCTGAGCCAGTTTAAAAAGAAATAGTAGTGGGTCTCTTTCTCCCCCACTCCTTTCTGAAACTGCTTAAGAGTAAAATGTATTTGAAAATAATGCAGGGAAGTGGTTTGTGGAAGATTGTTGTCTCCAGGCTGGTTTATTCTTCCTTTTGCTTTCTTTTCAAGGTTTTTTTGATCTTATTTGCTGTCACTGTGTCTGGACATAGGTGAAGTGGCACAAGATGTTTGCCAGCTTCAGTGTGCTTAGGGTTTGAGATTTTCAGTGGATGTCATGCATGAATCCATCTAAATTTTGGTTTTATTTTCATCATGTTGGTTACTGATGGTAATGATGCATGTGATATTTTCTACTTCTTTTATACTCCACTGCCCTAAACCCGGTATAGAATCTCACCACCTCCCCAAACCCTCCTTTCCCTTTCACATGAATTATGCCTGCCAAGTTTGAGGAAGTATAAATGTGTGTGCTTGCTATTTCTCTTTCATTCTAGGTAGGTAGGTAAATAGTTGGAGGAAAAGTACCTGTACTTCTGCAGGTTGGAATGATCATCTAAGTGGCATAGTTACAGTAAGAGTGAGTTGTTTGGTATTTTTAATAAAAACTAAATGTGTGCTGTCTTGTGATCACCTCTATCCTTGGTATCATCTCCCAGCACTCTTGATGTTTTTGTGTGTGATATTTGCATGCATTGACACTTTTCTGGAAATATTGATTGGTCTTAGAAAGATGTATGGTGCTGTTTAAATGCTGGTGCTGATGAGTTGGAAATGTTGAAAGTTTGTTTATATGCAGAGATACAAACTCGGAGAGAGAGAGTGAAATGAACCATGCCGAAGCTGTCCAAAATGAAAAGATATTAGTAGGGGCATTTGCCTATGAAGCAGCAGGTAAAAGGTCTGGTTCAGATCTCATACTAGTTCTACACTGGTGCAGCCCCATTGTTTTGCTCTGGATTTAGTCTAACTTGAGGGAGAAGAGAATCAGCCTCAGTGCTGATACGTGCAGAGCTGGAGACCATTTGAGTTGTCTTAAGACTCTTGCAGTGTGGCAGAAACACGTCTGAGTGTAGTCCAACTTGCTGCAGAGCTATGGAGCTGTTAAAGTATATGTTGCCTTAAGATTGCAGACTCGCTCCTGCTGCACGCTGGACTTTCTGTAGTGTTTCAGAAGGCAAACCGTTGGTTTAGGTGGAGTAGGTATGGTCAGTTGATCAGAGCGGAGGACTCGGAGCCAGAGAAACAGGTTGGATTGTTTTGTTTACACCAGTATAGCATCTGTGTTACACCACCATAAGGGAGACCAGAATTGGGCCACTACATCATGAGTTTCAACTCCCTGTAAAGCCTTGGGCAAGTCACTTTACCTCTCTGCCTCAGTTTCCCCGTCTGTAAAATGGGGATAATAATACTTACCTACCTCACAGGGGTGTTGTGAGGACTCACAAACTTTTGTGAAGCACTTTGATATATGAGAAGCGCTATGTAAGTGCTGAGTGTTGATATGAAGTATTATTATTAACTAAATCTTGTGATACATAGAATTCCTTGTGCCAAAGGTGAGCAACTGTAGAAGGATGCAAGGAGAAAACTGGTAAAAAGTTCCTTCGTAATGGCAAAACAAATGCAATTTGCCCCTTTTTTCCTCTTTATAAATACATGCTTATAGTGTGTTCTGTCCGTTCCTCACCTGTCACCAGTTTCTCCTGGCAAGTACACATAGCCTCATCTCTGGATTTGGCTTTCTAACTTACTGTGAGTGACATTCATGCCCCGTGGTGCAGTCTCGCACCACTGTAATGCACTGCCCTCTTCCACCTTGCCAAGGCGGTGGCTTTGTGTGGGTTCTTTGCACAGAGCTGGGTTTCACCCCCAGCATTGGGTTAGATCGTGTCCTGCAAGGAGCAGCCAGTCCAGGTGTGCATGCAGCCAGCGATCCTCACTGCAGCAGAGAGCCTGCGCCAGCTGGAAAAGCTCTTCAGTCTCTGTGCCACTGTGATCCTCAATTCAGAGGCACTTGGCTAAGGAAGGTTCAGGCACTGCTGTGCTTTTTTTATAACGCCCCTGTGATGTTCAGCTAGACTTGATAGGAAAACTCCCAGTGTTTTCCGTAGGGTTTCTTTTGCAGGAGCTTGTCGAAATTCAGCAGATTTGCTGTGCGGTGTGCGCCATCTTTTTAAAGAGAAGATGGTTGAACTGGGAGTTGGAGGCCGAAAAAACAATTTGAGAAATGAGGAGCTTCTGAGCAGAAAAAAAATGAGCAGGGATGTGGGTACCACTGGTGAAACATCTGAATTGGTGGCTGCAACTGTGTACAAAGTTAAGCAGATGTTGAAATGCATGGCTGAGGAGGGACCTAACTTAGCTTTCTGCTCTGCAAAAGGAGGCTTCAGAGAGAATTGCTTAAGATGTAAGGCCTTGAAAAGGGGCCAGTCTGGGTAGTTGCTCCCTGCAAATACAACCTGGCTGACCTGCAGCCCTGGAAATTTGGGGTTTTTTTCCCCCCAAGAACATTTGTAACATTTGCAAGTCTATAAAGTAACCTTGAAATGATATCCAATATATTTTTCCATTTCAAACGCGGTTTTAGGGGATAATCTCTGCTGCCTGTTAACTTCCCACGTGAAGCGCGGCCTGTGGAGGGGTTTTTTGTGGGTTGTTTGGCCGCTCTGCCTTGTGTAACTTGGTGGCACCTTGAGCCACCTTCCTGGGATGAGATGGGATTGGCAGCATGACTCTGAGGCATTTAAAAACCCTGAAGAGGAGGGTGAAGTGTGTAATTTATCAGTAGGTTTCTAATTGTGAACTGTAAAATAAAGAATAAAAAGAGAGGCGCACTGTGGTTCTTTTGTTGTGTATGTGGTAGTTTTTGTGTTAAAACATAACATCCTTTTTACTGTTCACAGCTAAACCTTTCTTTTGTGAAGAGTTCAAACAGAAATGTGTGGGTTTGGTTCTTTGTGAGAAAAACTGTAATTGCTTTCTAGAGCAGAATAGCATCCAGTTGTTTCAGGGATAACCTGTGGAGGTTGGACTCGCCCGTCCTTGTTCAAATGAAGCCGCACTCCACGGGGGTTCGCTGAAATCCCCAGGTAGGCTGCCGGGCACGGCTGGGTTTGACTAAACTATGCAAGGGATGAGCTGCTGTTGCTGCTCGGACTTGGATATTGAACTCTTTCAGTCTCTTGTGCTTGCCTCGAAGCAAGACAGATTGTTGTCGTCATTAACTGAAGGCATTTTTGTTCCCCAGTCCCCTTTCAGTTTGTCCAAGCACAGAGGCACATTCCTGAGCTCAGGTTTGCTGTCGTTGAAATACAAGGTTTTTGCAAATAGGTAATGAATAGCTGAATTGGCTGCCATTGCTGGATTTGAAGCAGATACTTTGGATGCCTTGTAAATAGGTAGAGAGCATTTGTAGAATTAAAACCATGGTTTTTTCCTATTCTTGTGCTTTTTTTTTTTTTTGTCATAGGTAGTGTATATCATCAGTTATGTTAACTCGTTTGCTGGAGGTACAGCAGTTTTATCTGGCAGATTATGTGATCTCAGGGGACTAGTCTCAGCTTTCATTTTTGTTCGGGGGGGAGGAGCAACGAGCACCGTTGGCTCTGGTAAGCAGCAGGAAAAACATGGTTTTACTTGAGATCTCTGAACCTGCAAAACCAATTTCATTATGTTTTTGAGGCCGGAGATAAGTTGTCAGTGCTTCAGACTAACAGTATAGGAAAGGACTGAAACACTTTTGATTCTCTCTGCAAAATCCTTTTTAAAACACTATTGTCATAGTTTGTCCCCCATGGCCCACGCAGCCATGTTTGCCTGAGGGATAAACCCCTGGAAGCCCTAAACCTATTGCTGTGAATGACCTGGTTCCCTGTTTGCCTGCCCCTCGTCTACCCCTTTATGAAATTAAAAGATGGATGTAAAAGAACGCCTAATTAGAAGAGCAGCATTTTGGTGTAAAGTTACAGGTTCAGAGTGAGTGCCCAGTGTTCTCAGAGCCCTTTCTGCCTGTGTCTGGAGAAGCACATTGCCATTTTGGTGCTTGGGCAGTAATTAGGCCAGGACGTCGCCCTCAGAACATGTGTTTCCAGCTGATTAGATGCTGTTTGGGCAGTTTCCATTGTCCGTGGGGTTTTACAGCCTGCCTGAGCACACGTGGCCTTTGAGAACGAGGTCAGAGAGAAATCCCCACTCCCTGGGCTAAGTGCAGTTCAGATGCTCATTTTTTTAATATTAAAAATACCTGGGTTAGGCCAGGGCCAGGACTTTCCAAAGCGCCGGTGCTTTTGTTGCTGCACCTCGGTGGTGCTGGTTGTTTGGGCTGGGGTCTGTGGGATGCAGCCCCTCACCCCAGTCTTTGTGAGAAACCCTAACGAAGTGGTTAAAAGCTGTTTTCTGGTTAATTAAGGCCCAGTCAGTGGAGGCTGGAGCAGGCGGGTCAGCTCCCCTCTGACTCGGGGAAGCACCAGCCCTTCCTTTTGCAGCCCTCGCCAAGGGGGTGACCCAGCTCGGCCCAGGGGTGCGGGGACGAAGCCCCCCCTTGTCCCTCACGGTTGCCCGGGCCCCTCGCAGGCTCTGGCCGGGGGCAGAGGCTCCGGTGCCCCGGAGGTGAGGGGAAATAGGGGTGAAAGGAGCCGAGGTGAGGGGAGCTGAGGCGAGGGGAGATGAGGCGAGGTGAGNGCTGCTCTCCCGCCCACCGCCAGGGGGCGCTGCCGCGCGGGGCGGGGCACCCCCCCCTCCCCCCCGGCAATCCGCTCGCTGGTGCCGTCGCGTGCCCGCCCGGAAGCGGGGCGGCGCACGCGGACGGTAGGAGCGGGGGGGCGGCGGGGCCCACGCGTGTTCGCGGCGACCGTCAGTCCCTCCTGCTGTGCCGGGGAGCCCCTTCAACCCACCCCACACGTGTCCCTGCCCCTGCCGCCCTCCCGGTTTTGCGGCCGGGCTGCCCCTGGAGTGTTTTTTCCCCTCGCGCTCGCGTCCCCCCGGCCCGTGCCCGTGGGGTGGTGCGGGGCCGCCTCCTGTCAGCTCAGCCGCGGCCTGAGGCCGCACCGCCTCCCGCGGGCGGGCCGCCGGCCCCTGCCCTGTCCTCTCCTGCGTGGAAAGGCCTTTGGGGGCACCCATGGAGCAAGCGCTCAAGGCCAGCGTCTGGAGGGCCGTGGGGCTGTCACCCGCGAAGTGCGGCCGTTGGTGGTGGCGGGTGAGATACCGCTCCACTCGGGAGCAGCGGTCCCGGGCCTTGGGTGGGGATGAGGAAGGGCCTCCCCGAGGCAGAAATGGAGGTGGTCAGCTTCCCCCACCGGCCCTCCCGGAGGTTTCCGGAGCGGTGGCGAACTCCTGTACCTCCCACGAGGGCCTGGCCCCGCAGAGACGGCCACGACCGTGGCACAAATCGTCCGAGAGAGGGGCCAGGCAGGGTGCGGCAGCCGGCAGGGAGTTGTGGAGCTCGCAGGAGGCTGACTTCTCGAAGGCGAGGAAGAGGCTGGAAGAAAAGCCTCAGTCCATCCAGAGGACGAAAGGCTCGGAGATCTTGTTTGGGATCGCGCCGTGTTCCCTGGCCCTCTCTCAGTCGAGAAGGGACCTGTTCAGGTTGTTCCTCAAGCAGAGCAGCAGCTCTCGGCGGCTTGTTACGAGCGAGTTTGTCCTTCAGGCCACGGCCCGGGGAGTCCCTGTGCACCACGTCAAAAGGAGAGAGCTGGATGCTCTTTGCAGAGATGGGGTCCACCAGGGAGTTTGTTTGGAGGCCACTCCTCTCCGTTTCAAGAGTTTGGAGGAAGCTGAAAAGCCTGATTTGGGGGATGAAGAGAGTCCGAACCGACAGCTGATTTGGCTCGTGTTGGAGCAGATCCAGGATCCCATGAACCTGGGGGCACTGCTGCGCTCTGCGTACTTCTTGGGGGTGGACAGAGTGGTGACAAGCCAGAGGAACAGGTATGGGGTTGTTTATCTGCTCCTTCAGCTTTTCTCTTTCTTTTCCCTCTGGCTCCCAGAGAGGCTTCTAGCCTGCGTTGCTTGACAGCTTCTTTAGAGGGTTTTCTAGGACTGAGCCCGAAAGATGAATTTGGCTAGCTGCTGCTTTGCGTTGCACTCAGGGAGGCTGCGGGACGTGGTATTCCAGGCTGGTAAGGAACCTCCCTGGGTACTTTTTGTTTTAACCCGTTTTGTGTTTCAGTTTTCTGTCTGTGCGCAAAACTGCTGTAACCTGTTTCTTGGGTTAATTTCTGAGTCCTGTTATCCTCCATAGGAAAATATATCCGTATAGTGAGTGAGATCTTTAGTGGGCTAGTTGGAATTGGGTTGCAGAGGCAAGAGAATGAAATACAGAAACAAAAATTCTCCTGGATTTCTTTTTTTGCTGTCATATTACACTTTTCCTTTCTTTTTTCCTTGCAGCTGCCCCTTGACTCCGACAGTGAGCAAAGCTAGCTCTGGAGCTATGGAAGTCTTCGATGTCTACAGCACAGATGATCTCCGGAGCTTTTTGAAGGTAGAATGATCTGTGGGGTTTTTTTCCTTTCCCTTCAAGAAACCTCAAATATCGCATTTGTTGAACAGAGAGGAGTACAGGAAAAGGACTCTGTTATTTGCAGTGTCCTGTGCTCCTGCTCTGCATTCCTGTTTGCTGCCGGTGGTCTGTGCTGTCGGACTACCTCTGAGAGGCATGCACCCCCAGTCCCATTCCATCGGGTGGGGTAACAGGTCTGAGTTGTGGGTCTTTTCCTGGAAGATGGCGATAGCAGGACAACGCTGTTTCTACCTCCCGTACTCAGGCTGCGAGCTCGGTAAGACGGGGTCTGTCTCCCTTTCTCCCCATAGGGACCAGAGCTAGCGCTGCTGCCTGCAGCAGGTCTTGCCTGGTGTCTGGCAGAGGCAGCATCCCGGGGCCCAGGCACATGATGGCAGCATTGGGCAGGCCTTGGAGCAGGGGAGAAAGGAGAAACCAGGGCTGGTGTGAGCTGCTGGGAATCTTTTTATGCTGTACCTAGGCAGTGAGGTGAGATAGGGCCCTTTGCAGAATGTGCTGCAAAAGGAAAGGGAATGCACATGGAAGAACATGATTTAAACTGAAACAAACCCGGCGATGTTGCTTTGAATTGGCAGAGTGCATTCATCCCCTGTGGCAGCACCGTGTGACTGCCCTGACTTCTCGTGGAGGTCCCCTGTGCCCTGGCTGGGGACCAGCTGAACATTGTGTGCACGCAGAGCAGGGAGCTGCAGGCTCTAATCTGCCCTCCTCTGTTCGTGTGGGACCCCCCCAGACCTGGGGGAGCAGTGGGGTTGGAGGGTTCAGCACGGGGTGGGAGGGCAGAGGCTGCAGACCCTCAGGGGAACGGAGGCACCCGGTCTGCGCTCCCAGGGTGGCTGCGTGCCTGTGTGCCTTTGAGGAAGAGCTCATGTGGTCTGGTGTGACTGTGAGGAGGCCGAGCAGAGGTAAGCCTGGACTCTTCCCGCTTGGTGCTAGAAAACCCTTGTCCAGCCGTACAATAGGTCTGTGGCAGCTGGAGCTCTGGATGATGGTGAAATGAAAGATCATAAAATACATTGATGTTTGATTGAAACAGCTGGAGGAATCACTTTGTTACTGTAAAGCTTGAATTATTAACATTTTGAGCCGTTGCAGCAGTTCATTTAATTGGACCCAGATTCACTGGCCTAACCCTTGGCATTCCCTGGCTGGTGTAAATTTGATATAACGTAATGTAAAAAGTGCCAGTTTCACAGGAAATGAAGCTGGCAAGAAGCAGCAGCTCTTTTATTGTTAAAATGGATTTCCAAGACAAATATTAAGGCTCTTTTTACTAGGGTGTGGGAGGGAAGGCTGGTTCTCTGGATATGTGAGGCACTGAGTGTTGAGTGCCCTGCCTTTTGTATGAGCTGATTTTTGGCATCTGAGTTTGAAAATGTGCACTTGGGTTTGAAAACGTTACTGTGGGCTTCTGATGGCTGAGCCTGCACTTGAGAACTTCCATTGCGTTGCTCTGTGGATTAGCCTTATGCTAATCTGTTTAACACTACTCTTTTTGTGAGCTTTCCTGGCAAAAACCTTCCTAGAACTGTTGCATGGGGAAAAAAAAAAAGCTTTTCAGTTGCTGTTTGTTTGCTTGCTGAACTGGAATAAACTCCAGAAGGAAAATTACTTTTTTTAATTCTTTTTTTTTTTTTTTTTTCCCTTTAAGTCAATACTTGTGAGCTGATACTGGGAGCACTTTGGTGGTAAAAATTGAAGGGATGCAAAAAAAAACCTAGAAAAGCCAGTCAGCTTAACTGAAAACATAAAAAAAAAAAGTGTGTTTGCATACATGACTTACTTTCTTTTTAGGCTTGAAAAGTAGGCAATTTTTTAACATTTGTTTCCCTTCCCTTTCTAGGCTAAAGCTGCAGAAGGATGGGAAGTCGTGGGAACGGTCAGCAAGCCAGAGGATGTGGAAAATGTTCCTGTCATCGGTTGCTTGGAATTTCGGTGGAATAAACCCCTTATTATAGTAATAGGTATTTCAGTTTACAGAGCTTTGGGCTTGGTGGAAGTGCACGTGTGAGGGAACGATCGGGGCTGCAAAGCTAGTTGCAGGTCTGGTACATTACGTCACACTTTGGTCTGGAAAAGAAAAGCTGAGCAAGAAGGCTAGAATGATCTGACTGCAAATGAAACAGGGACCCAGGAGAAGAGGGGGAGCCAAGAAACCTCCCTGTTTGCAAGAACGAATCAGTTTGTGTAGACAAACAGGGTGTTTAGTAGCTGCAGCGGCTCTAGACGGCAGTTTTCAGTGCAGGACAGGTCTGGGTCAGTGTAGCCACAGCATGTATTTTTGCATTGTGTTCTGTGGCACTTTTGATCCTGTCCTAGAGCCCCAAACCTGGATTTTCTGTGTTGGCGAACCACAAACCTGAGTGAGAGACCCAGGAGATACGTGTTTGCTCTTGCTGTGCTGAGGTTGTAACGGTGAGCTGTGCCGTGTCTTTGCTCTGTCGTGTTTCCCCTTAAAAAAAACAGGAATATATCTCTGTGCCCAGGTCTGGAAAGAAGCGTGGGGAGGTGTTGCTGGGGATGGTCTGAACACAAAGTTGGGCTTTGTGGCATGGAGGCTAGTCAGTGGCTGCTTTTGCACGCCTAGGAGAAGGCAGGGGCTGTTGGCTGCTGCGGTACCAGCAGGAGGAGCAGGTGTGACCTCCTCCCTGCCAGACCTGTGCGCTGTTTGAGCAACAGGTGCCGCTTTCCTGAGCACCTAAACTGGGTGATTCCTTCAGGGCCCTCTGCTTCTGCCCTCTCTTTGTGTAGAGGATACTTGAAAAGGATGCTGTCTTTTGTAGGCAGAGTTTGGGGTTGTGCAGCCTCCCAGAAGGTGAAGAGAAGGGGAGTAATGGCCTTGTGGCAGCTAGAGAAAGAAATTCACCCAGGAGTGCTGCTCTAGGCACCCTTGTGCGGCCATGCCATAGCTCCCCACTTTGTGTCACCTGGCACAACTGCTGGTTTGAGTTTTTACACTTGGAAGTAGTGTCATGCTGGCGATGAGCCATCAAGGGGCTGTAATCCTGCCCCGTGCTGTGGTTTTCTTGGCTCAGAAGACATTCCTTTAATTAAAATGTTTATTGAACTCTGAGAAACACTGACAAGACAGCAGTGCAAATCTCGCATCTCTACAAGATGTGTGGAGCTATATTATAAAGGGAGTAGGGAGGCTGGCAGCACTGCTGATGGACCACAGAGAAATGCATCCCAGAAACGACGACACCACCAGGAGAAAGGAAGGGGCTGAAAGCGGCAGTGGTGTCGTTACCTTGAATTATGAGAGATTTCTCCAGGAAAAAGTCCAAATATCCTTTTGTCAAGGGAGATTGGAGGCTGATTGGTAGATGCATGAGGAGAGCTCCCGGACCTTGCAGCGGTAATGATTTCAACTCTCTGCTGAGCACTAACTCTTCGCTGAAAAGAAAATTGAACATTACAGTCGTCTGATGCTGAGGTTGTTTGAAGAAACGTCCTAGATCTGAATATGTAGCGTACCTGCAGCTGCAGAGAGCAGCAGAGATAATTTAGCATGGTAGTGAGCTTCCTAGCCTTGCACAGATTGTCTTGGAAGTTAAGCACTGGCAGACTTGAATTCACCCTCCTGGCATCCTCGCTGGCTTGGCAGAGAGTGATTTGGACAGTCCAGCTTAATCTTGTCGGCACTGGAGTCGTTGCCGAAGGTGACAGGCAGGCTGGCTGCCCTGAAGACTGGGAGCCTTGTGCGAACAGGAACAGATTGGGAGCAGTTAGGTGTCTGAGCAAGAAGAGTTTCTGGGTAATTTGTTCTCCTTATGCATGCAGTCTTTAGCTTGGGGTTTAAGGCTGTTTATGGAATTGGTGGTTTTATCGAGATGCTCATTTTGCATATTTCTCTGAACTGTCAGCACGGCTGCTTCTGCCTGGATTTGAACTTCCTGCACTGGAAACTGCAGTTGGTACAGTGGTGTTAATTTTAAATGGCGCAGGAAATCTGTGTTTTGTCGTTTCAGCCTCGCTCTAACTCTGGTCTTTGAGGCCTGTTGGTGAGGGACAAAGCTAAGAGGTGGAAGTCAAAGATCTGAAGTGGGAAGTGTTTTGTTCACCAGTATAAACTAGGATTTAATCTGATTCAGTCAATACTCCCTCCCTTGTGTCACACTCCGTGCAAGTCTTTTTGCCCTGAATTTATGGTTCCTAATTATTTTAAGCAGCCAGAGCCATAAAAAGCTTTGTAAAAGCTGGAAGCAAAATTGCTGCCTTTATTAGGAATCGTAAGACCCTTATCAGGGAGAGGAAAGGATTGCTCCAGGAGCTATTGCACCTCTGGCAATAGCTGCTGTCCCAGTTGGAGAGTCCCACGAGAGTGTGGTTTGAGAGGCTCAGGAAGCAAATATGACTGTAAGTTGTAAAACTTTTCTGTGTTGAATCAGGAAAAAGTAGGATAATACTTTTTTTTTTTTTTTTTTCCTTTAAAGCATCCCTAGAGAGCCACAGTCTAGCGATGAAGAGGCAGGCTGGGCCGTGGGATGCCTGGCTTCGATTCCTTGTGTCACCCAGGCTTCCCCTGTGACCTTGGATAACTCACCCAGGCCTTGTCTGCACTGCTGGCTTACAGCAGGAGGAAAATAACGGTTAGGACGGGATTTTGGTTTTCTGAAGTTTCATTTACCCCAGCCAAAGGATGCTTTTGCCTGTATGGCTTATTTCTTGTGGGAAGGGGAGGCAGGATGCATTACCCAAAGCATTCTTTTCCTTACACAAAATGCATCTTGCCCGTTAGACCAGGCCAGCAAAACGCGAGACTGGGCCTCAAGCTTCCAGTCTATGAAATGGGAATAACAACACTTTCCTACGCTGTGCAGTCGGAGGGGTGTCGCACAGATCAATACACAGGGACGGGGCACGGGACCTGCTGGGGAGGTACTGTAAGTGGGCAACGGGAAGAATTTTGTGGCAACTTAGCCAAGCAAGGAGCTCGTTTGCCTTGCAGAGGAATGAGTCTCCAGTGGCCTAAAAGTGCCTAAAGCATCCGTGTATGCTCTTAAAACTTCAGGTAAGAGTCTACGTTTAGGTGAGCTGAGCGGGGTCTTGGTGACAGCACTGGTCACGCAGGCAGAGGCGCAGAAGCCCTTCGTAGGCGGCGTGTGCCCCACCAGTGCCGTCCCAGGACGAGTCTGGGGTTCAGCTGGAGTCAGGGTATGGCTGTTGAAGGGGAATGTTCCAGCATGCTGAGCCTGTTTTGTCAGAGGGTGAGCACGTCTTTGAAATGAGCTGGCTATTCTTGCAGCCGTGTAGCTGTCTGTGTAGCTCTAAATAATGAATGTGGAAGAATTCTTTGGGGAGCCGAGCGGGCTGGGAGGTCTGTGGTCTTCTGCATTTTCACTTGTCTGCGCACAGGATTGTTTAAAGCCTCTCCCTTTCCATTTCCCTTTGTGACAGTGTGAGTCAAACAACTACTAATGACCTGGGATAGATTTCAACTCTGTTTCACCAGTGTATCAGCCCAAACATATCAGGGCTGTTGGATGGTTTAACAACTAATCAATTGAAGCCTCTGGTTAAACTGTCTGCATTCACAAGTTGCACCCAGCTGGTGGTACTGTGTGCTGAAAAGGCTGAACCTGTCGCTATCAATAGGGATGTGGGATTTGCTGGACCACATCAGGCCCGCGGCCTCTTGTCCGCCTTGTCCCTCTGGCAGCAGCCTGCACACGTGGGCAGCTGTCTGCTGGCACGGTGGCTACTTGCGCAGGGGATCTTTGCACTCGGACTGTGAGGCTCTGCGCTTTACGCCGTGCATGCAGGCGTGTTGCACAGGTATTCCTCAAAAACGCTTCAGATACTGGAGAACGGAGCTGGGGAGGCTGGAGTGAGCCAGCAAGGGAAGGCAGGTAAGGTGCCCATCTTGCTTCTGGTAGTTCTTGGCTGTTGCTGCATAGGAGCTGCTGAAGTTGCTGGTGAGCTTAGGGGCGAGGTGTAGTTGTGACAGAGCATTAGCAATAACTGCTCGGGAGGGGGGAATAAGGGATGTGGCAGTGGCTGTGAGCTGACCTGAGCAGTGTCTTTCTTCTGCAGGTAGTGAAGGTGACGGACTTTCCCTGGAGACGCAGCTCTTGTGCCATCGGATGCTGGTCATACCCCCTGGCAGAGCGCTTCACCCCGGGATCGAGTCGCTGAACGTCTCTGTTGCTACTGGTAAAAACAGTTCTGAGCACAAAGGCATCATAGTCCAAATTTGTGTATTTAAAAATCAAACAAACGTCCAGGCCCGCGGAATGATTTTCTTGTGGTTTAAAAAAAGATACTTTTTCATTTATTTATTTATTTTTACTTTTCTACAGGTATTCTCCTGCACTCCATCTGCAGCCAAAAGCTGAGGCACGGTGATTGAAGTTTTTTTTATTTGGCGGGGAAAGCTGCTCAGCGTTTCGTGGCTGTGCTCTATTGGTGTGGATGTGGAAGTGCTGTTTCCAGGCTCTTCACCATTGCTGCAGGTTACAGGGAGAGCCCCGTTGACCTGAGCTGCATCTTGGCTGACTCAGGATACCACCAGAACCCTGCCTTAAGGCTGAAGTCAGACACCTGCGTGTACTGGGTAACGCCTCCCACTGGCAGCTCGGAGGAGCAGCTGCAAGGAACAGAGACAGGTTTTAAGAGCAGGCAGCCAAATCCTTCAGTTCTTGCAGTAAAATACCCGGTGATAGCTGCGAGCTTCGTGCTTTTTGCACCGGGGACTTTGTACATCGCTCGTGCTGTAGAGAGAATTTGGGCTGTAGGGGAGGAACAGTGCTTGGCTGGTGCTGCCGCTGAGAGCAGCCGTGCCCCGTGCCCGAGCCCAGGATGGTCGTGAGCTCTTCGAAAACGGCTCTAGTCGGGGAAAAACACAGCCCATTGAAATAAAGCCTCTGTAAGATTGGTTGTAGGCTCAAATCAATCCTTTGTGTGTCATGTATAAATCCAGAGTGTGATGAGTGGAACAGAGCGCTTCCTTCAGGTGGGAAGGGGAATCGGGAGCTTGTTCTCTTCCCCAGGAGAAGTTTCCTTTCCATGGTGGAGCTGATCCTACTGGATGCTGAGCTGCCCCAGCACCACCATCCCCACCGATGGCATGGGGGCGGGGGGTGAGGGTGGCTTCATTTGCAAATATCCTGGTTGAAAACCAGGCTGGCTAAATTATTGAGAACCAAATGAATGTTATCACTTAGCACCTTAATTATTTTATTTAGCTACTGTGGCCCTTTGCATAGGATTCCTCATTAACACTTAATTTGCAGTGCCCTTTAGGGATAATTTCAAACAATTCAGCTTAGTCTCCCCCCTCCCCCCCTTCCAAATGAACAAGTAAATCACTCAGAGTGACTAATTAGGACTTTCCTTTGAGCTAAATGAAGTCTGTAAACCGGTCTGTGGATGTGGAGGTTTTTCACGTGCGTCCCTGCGAGGGTCTGGCCAGTGGGTGCTGCGTTGGTGGGTGCCTGGGGGGCTGGGGACGCCCCAGGTGCCCGGGATGGGCGACAGGACAGGACAGGACAGGACACGGAGCTCTCAAAGTGTGTCAACTACTCGCTTCTGTGGCTGCGGCTGTGATGTGTGCCTGGCAGGGTGGCGTGTATCCCGAGCTGTGTCTGCCCCTTCGCTCTCTCCAGTGGAAAAGGACAAAACCCAAATCCCTCCAAAATGACGGCTGTCGTGCAAGCAGGGCTTTGTTGCCCCAATCTGAAGGTGAACTGGTGCATTGCTGGGGTGACGGCTCTGGCATTTTGTGGGCTGAATGTNTTTTTTTTTTTTTTCTTTTTTTTTTCTTTTTCCTTCTTAATGCTGAAATAAAAAGGCTCAGGGCCCTGGAGGCTGCAGGCCAGCCCCCCGCCAGCCCTGCTCACGCAGCCGTGGGTGCCCCAGCAGAGGGTGCCCGTGGCTCAGCTTTGCTCATTTTTTGGAGGAAAGATTCTGCATTTGGGGCTAACTGAATCCTTCCTTTCGAGCAGCAGGGATGAGGATAAAGCTGTTTCTTTATTCTTGACCTATAGGTAAGTATATATATTTCCAGCCTCATAGGAACTGTAGTTTCTCTTTCTTTTTTTTTTTTAATATGAGCAGTACTTCAACAGAGGATGTACGTCACTGGCTTTGCGTGTTTGGGAAAGCTGGGTGTTGCCAGACTCTGCTTAGCCATGCTGGCTCACCCCTTCTAATGAGGAGGCAGGTGAGTAACGATGGAGCAGTTACTTTACTTCTGGAAGGCTTCCCGAAAAGCTTTGAATCCTCGATGCCCGCAGCGGCTCTGCCGACGGGGTGAGTGAGGTGGATCGAAGTTCCCACAGTCGCTTGTCCATCAGTCCAGCAGCTATCGTGACTCCCCTGCAAATCTCCCCGTACAGCCGCTGTATCCGTGGAGCACCTTGATTTGGCACTGGACTATCAGACAAGGTTTATTGGGAGTTGCATGAGGCTTGAATTTTAAGAGCGAGGAATCTGAGCACGTAACTCGGGCTGCAGCTCAGACTTTTTTGCTTGAGAGCTGCGACACAGGCTTTTGTGAGTGCAGTAAATCCCACTCCAGATGGCTCTGCTGTTTGCATTTAGCCAGTTTCCCTTGTTGGTAAGTTTTGGCCCCGCTTTGTTTCACTGGGATGTCCCCTGCCATGGCCCGGCTGGCTTTGGATGTATCTGCCGCGGCTGATGCTTTCTCCTTCAGCCCCAGCTCCATCCTGCTCTGGGCTGAGACCCACAAGGAGCACGGGGACCTCTGCACACTCGCACCTTTGGAGATGGAGCTTTGTGCTGTGCGATTTGCCCCAATCTAATGAATGCGATCCATTAATTGGATCGTTGCCTGCTTCTCCAGTTAATTTTCTGGATATTTTTAAATGTTAAAATGTAGTTTTTATAGTCTTTCATTATTTTTAGCCTTAAGCTTGACTGTAATTGTCCCTGTAATGTAACTGTAAAAAACTCCCAGCTTTATATCATAAAGGAGGGCATTAATTGTCATTTTTTGTGTACATCAGCAAGATCAAAACATGCTTCCTGATTACTTCTGGTTGTATGTACAGTCTCTGATATTTGGATATGAATAAAGTGTGTGTGCGTGTAATTTGAAAGTCAGTTCTTCCCTCTCTCTGCTGCTTGTCATGGATTACTTTCAGAGGCTTATTTACCAAATTGATTTTAAAATTTAGTAATTGCCCTTCCAAAATGATTTCTCAATAATCAAAGTGTCTCTAAGCACAGTGGCAAAATATTTGTCCTCTTGGTCGGAAGATGTGCTTTGCGCCTCGGCCTTTTTATCCTCAGACAAGGACAAACACAAATCTTTTCATCCCCCAAAATCAACTCCAGGGAGAACTCCCTGCGAGAGAAGCTCAGCTCATGCCCCAGATTTTGCTTTTGTGCACAGATTACCAACGCGACTGAAAAAAATCCCATTCCATCAAATCCATCACTGGGTCCCAGTGGGGTTTCCTGAGGCTGGAAGGGCTTTGGGACAGAGAACACCTTTGTCTTTGCAAAGCTCGAGATGGTACCACGGCTGAAGGGAACAACGTGGGGTGCTGCTGGGCTGGGGCAGGAGCGGCCAGCGCTGGAAACACTGCCCAAGGGACACCTTCCTCGCCGGCGACGGGGAATCCTCCGCCGCGCCGCAGCCCCAATCTGAGTTTGTAAATGTAATCAACCTTGAGGTCTTGTTACTTCCACAGGTGCAATTAACATTACCATCTGCTAATCCGTGATTAACGATGTTTACAAATATGCTACAACATGTTAAAATGTGCCGGCACTCTTCTTTTTTTTGCTCCCCCCCCTTTTTTTTTCCCCGCCTCTCCCCGTTTTGGCATGGGAGCTGTGCCGCCGGCAGCGGCACAGGAGGGCTTTCCCGGTGGAGGGCTGCCCGTACCCCACCGATAATTCACAGACGTTTTCATTATTTAAAAGTGCTGTTAAACTTCAAACCAGCTGTAGGAATGACAAGTTCAAATCGGAAGGTCAGTGCTGCTAAATGGGATTTAATTGCACAGGGGTTGAGGTACAAACTGATGAATCTGAATAATAAAACTTTGTGGGGAGCGACATATGGTGCAGTTTCAAGTAAATTTTTATTGATCATCCCACAACTGATGTGTTAATGGGATGGCAGTCTTTGCTTTGGGTTTGATATTGATGTGGAGTTTTAATAATGTCACACAGGAATATTGTGGAGGGGTTTTATAATTTAAAAAAAAAAAAAGTGTTTTCTATTAACTGCCTTTTTCTTTTTAACGGAGAGAGGAATACATTATATCTCTACTGTATGTCCTCCAGATCTAGGTTACATGTAATTGCTCGGTAATTGGTAGAACCATGTAAAAGCCATGGTATTTGCCAGTAAACCCTCCTAAGTTACCATGAAATTGAAGTGTGATATTTATTCTCTACAAAACTTGCTACCCAAATATCGTGTACGATCAGGTTTGGTCACTGCAGAGGCATTTCTGCAGCGGCTGTGCCATGTGTGACGCCTGCCCAGCTCAGATTTTGTACTGGTCTCATACTGGGGGTGTGTGTGTGTGTGTGTTCTGACTGGGAGGTTAAGGGGTTGTTTTCCTTCAACCTCCCTTGGGCTTCAGTCTCAGGATTATGAAAGGTATTTTGTGGCCCAACTCAAAATGATGGAAGTTTGGAGGTAGCTGAAGAAGTAAGTTCTTGTGTTTTTGATGCGTCTGGGAATAGTAATTACACTTAATGATGGTTTTTGAAGCCTATGGAGATAATTTGTCGGTACATGAGGGGTACGTCCTTGGGTCACCTGTATTTTAGCCTCTTGTTAAGTAGGATGTCCAAAACTGTTCCCGCCTAAGCAATTTTCACTATTTAACCATGACTCTGGTTTAGAGACCTCCAGCCCCGTGGGCCGGGGTGCGCTTGCGTGTGAGGAGCATCCGCGCTTTGGGTTTTCCTCCTCTGATGGAGGTTTTTTGCCTCCTCCGTGTGAAATGGCTGGGTGGGTTCAGTGATGACTCCTCATCGCCGGCTTTAAATATGAGCAGAAGTAATTGCCTTGCTTATGATCAATAGTTTTATATACTTTAAAAATGTAACAATACGCCGTGAATTGATGCAAAGTTAAACCTGCCAATTTTTTTTTTTTTTTCCGCTGGCCTGTTTTAGAAGCTGCGAACTCAGCAGGGTTTTCCCTGTGCTTGGGAAGCGGTAGCTCAGCTGTTTTCTCTGAAGGCCTGAACATCGTGCCCTGCGTGTCCCACGGGTCCAGCCCCGACTCTGCCGCGTCCCTTTTCACGGCCGCTTGCACAGGATGGAAGCTGTGCACAGGCCTGCAGTTGGGTACAAACATCCTTTCCGAACCTTTTTTAAAGCTGCCTTTGCAAGGTTTGTACAGCAGATAAAAAGTCTGCCTGACGCTCTGGGTTCAGGGTCCTGGCGAGGTATTACCAAAACATCCGAGCACCAAATTGCCTGGGCAATTAGAAAAAAGACCAAGCGGGCAGAGGGGACAGGCTCAGCCCCGTGGAGCAGCTCGGGCTGACCAGCGCTGCCGAGGGCTCGGAGAGCCTCAGGTCGAAGCCTCCATGCCTGTAGAAATCATTAGCACTATTCCAATGTTTAATTAATTGTGGGAGCAATCGTTGTGGGCTTCTCCTGCAGGAGGCAGTGAATAGTAAAATGACGCTTTCCCTCCTCTCCTCTTTCCATCGCCCAAAACTGCGATTGCTCTTCCCATTTTGAAAGCTGTTGCTGCAGATGTGCCTTTGCCTTTGTACTTTTGAGCCTCCCTGGGGTCGGGGTGCTATACGCCGACACCCCTGTTTGCAGACTTGGCTGGGCACACCGGCAGCGTCGCGGTCCTGCAGGAACTCCTCGCTGCCACCTCACCTTCCCTCAGGTGCCCGTGCTTTGGGAAATATCCCCTTTCCCGGCTCGGCAGCGAGGGGTTGGGCGGTCGGGTACCGGCGTGGGGCTGGGGCAGGGGGGGATGGGAGCGATGGGGGTCCCGGGGTGAGAACAAGTAGCGGATGCTGGAGCGATGCTGGATGGAGGTTGTCCCACCAGTGCTGCAGCCAAGTCTCTTTGTGCGTACTTATATCAAGGTATGGGATAGTGTCATACAGGAAATATATGTGACACAGAGTTACAGCAAGGAGAGATGCTCCATTTCCATTTGGGATCGGTCCTGGCACACACGCTCCATCCCATGAGCAGCAGCGGGGAGGAATCGGGCAGGTTTGCAACCCCGGACCAAGCTGCTTGCGCGGCCCCATCCCTGTCTGCAGAGGATGGAGCAAGTCGGTGCCATAAAACCGTCTGGAGCGGAGCCCGGGCGAACCCCCCGCTCCCCAGCAGCACCGCGGGGGAACCGGCAGGCTGGAGAGCAGCTAAAAGCGAGGGAGATGCAAGAGCGATGCGCGAGGGTTCGCCTTTCCCGGCAGAATAAATGAGGTGGTGGTGTCTGGCAGCGCCTTCGCAGCTTTGCCAACCCTCATTAGCACCTTTCAGCAAAGCGGAGCTTATTCAAACTATATCACAAGTCTTTTGCTGGAGATTGCATCTGTGCCTAATATGCATTTTTATATAAACAAGGGTACTAAATGGCGTTTCAGTTCCCTCTGTAATGTCTTTTTTAATGGAAGGTCCTGAATTAAGAACATATATATATGACTCTAAGAATTTTCTAAGTGATATTGAAAACCTATTGTAAAGTAGGATTTCTTCCTGTAAAATTATTTGAATGAGGTTCCAGTTTATTTTCTGGCTATATTTTACTTATTTAATCCTCCAGAGGGGCTTTTCAGAGGCAGCATCTCATTTTCAATGCAACTATTCTTAACATTAGGGAAAACTACCTTTCTGAAATGCATGAAGGAAAAAAAGAAAAAAAAAAAAAGAACCAGAGGAAGATGTACGAGATAAGAATAAACTTGAAAAGCTTTGAGGTGGTTTATGGCTTCTCTTGAAAGAATAACAGTTCATGTATTTTTGTTATGGTGTGGTTTAATGATGCTTGCAGAAAAAAGATAAGGTAGAAATGGAAATATAAAATTAAACCAGCAAAGTGAATGTGATTATTTTAGTTACTAGTATTACCTGGGGAAAACGCTCTTGGGGTTTTTTTATCTAGACTAAATATTTGCTTTTCTAAAAGGGAAGGCCCTCTGCATCTCCCGGCATGAGAGTGGGAAGTGAAATTTTTCCGTGGTCCAGCAACTGCGGGAGGACGGTGATGTCTCTGCCGGAGCCCCGACCGCTGGCATTCCCTGCGGCGGGTTTGTCACAGCCTGGCACAGGTCGTCCCGGCGGGCTCTGAGCTCGCTCTTCTGGCCCTGGGGACGAGAGCTGTTCTTGGACAGGATGCTTTTCTGTTCTTTTTAAGGAAACTGGGACTGTTTTTTAAGGAATCTGGCCATTGCTGCTGTATTTGCTGCTCCTTCGGATCCGCCCTGCTTGCAGGGACACCCATCAGCATCTCCAGCCGAGGACCCGACAGCGCTTCTGCCTCATCCCGGGGATGCGCTTTGCAACGGGGCTGTTTTTGCCAGGCTTGTGCCGGGTGCCACACTGGGGAGATGACCCCGAGAGGGGCTTCGCAGCCTCACCGCAGCCTTTGTGCCGCCACGTCACCGCGCGCGCCCCGAGCAGGTGGAAAGCGCGAGGGGGAGGCATGGTGGGAGCCGGTTCCCAGCGGCCGTGTGTGATCAGCGATCTGTGCCTGTTCTGGAGGACCTTCCTTCACCAGGATCTGGGCACGGCTTGGTCGGCATGGTCATGTCCCGTCCTATCGTATCTATCCCATCCCACCCATGCCATCTCATCCTATCCTTCCCCTCTCATTTCAGCCCATCCATCCCCATCTCCATCCCCATCATGCCCATCTCCATCCCCAGCTGTGGATGCCGACCTGGATACACCCCACAGCAAAGAACTCAAAGGCCATAACACTGGCCCAGTCTGAGAGCTCTTGCCTTCCCTGGGTGGCTCTGCAGATTACCAATCCGAGCTGAGATGGTGTGGGATCGTGCTGGCCGTGCGGTTTGATGGGGACTCGACAGGATCAGCCAAATCTCAAGTCAAACCAGATGCAAGATCTTGGCTGAGTGCGGCCGCACAGCTCCTGAGCATCCTGCTCCAGCTGCCGTTAGGTGAGCCCAGACGCTGGGTCACAAGAGGTAAACTCGCCGATGAATTAAGCCTGACATGTGGCCTTGAGCTTCACTGGGTAGTTAATTTTTCAATTTCTTTCATGGATCTGGAATAGCAAGAGTTTGTTTATAATTAAAGTACTTGAACATTTATACTTTAATACAAATAGCTGAAAAGAAGCAGTTTCTGTGTAGCTTTCTTCACTATCAGAATCTAAAACAGATTATTATGTAAATTTTTTTGATCCTAAATTCATTATAATATTCAATTTCAGGAAATGCTCTTGACCATCTGCTGCTGCTCTAAGAAATGAGTCTTGGAGATTGTTTACTACCAGAAATATTGTAGGTATTTAGGGTAGATCACAGTGGAGAGTAAGGGCAATGTACTGATTTTGGAGTCTGGTTATATAAACCCGTAGCGCTGATGCCATGAGCCGAGCAAGTTGGAAAATGCATCCGCGGCAGCAGCAGCTTCTGCTCTGCCAGCATCCCGGCCCGGCCCGGCTCACAGCACCGGTGCCACCCCCCCTTCCCCATCCATCCGCAGTGCTGTCCTGTCTGTGCATGGAGGGTACCGGCCCTTCTTGGTCTTGTAGGGTGGTACGGATTAATTCCTGGTCTTAATAGAAGTGGTTTGAGATCCCTGGGGTGGAAAGTACCGTGAAAGTATCATTCGCTGTTTGTTGTAACCTCCAAACTTGCCAAGAGGAGCCACGTGCTGATCCCCAGCGAGCTTTCCCTCTTGGTGATTAGAGCAAGAGGGGCCGAAAAGAGGGCGAAGCCCTCGTCACCCGCATGTGCGCAGGACCGGGGACCCAGCAGTACCACTGAGCTGTGTAGAAGTAGGATCTATTTCTGCCAGTGTATTTTACTCCCAAAGCTTGTATGTCGTTAGCGGTGTCAGGTGCAATGGATGAAGCCCAAGAGCAGCGATTACGGAGGTGCTGCAGAACGGGCTCGCATCCCGAGGTGCTGCTCCTCGACGGCTCCCAGCACTCGCTGTCGCTGCCATTTTTCAGCCTCTGCAAGACGCTAAAAGATGCCGCTGCCCCGCTGCTTGCTCCTACACATTTAGGTTTGGCTTTGTGTGGAGGAGGAATGTACTAAATGCGGTTTCTTTTTCTTCCACCGCAGCCTCGCTCAACAAGTGCAGCACCCACGGGGCCGGCGGCTGCTGCCTATCGATCGGGGCCGGGGCCGTGCCTGCTCTTCCCAGCGACTGCGCCCAGTATTGACGGATCGAAACGACGAGCGGGGCTGAGGCTGGGAAGCAACGGCTGCTGGCGGGGAGCGGGAGGGGGCCGTGGCGGGGGCTTCCCCAGGGCTCATGATCCCGCTGGACCGGCAGCCGAGCATCACCCGAGCATCCTCCCGGCACGGGGAGTGGGGGGATGTGGCTGCCCCGCCTCGCCGCGGGGTCGGGCTGGGGACTATGCTGCACGGCGAATATTCGTTAATATTGAATTATGTACAATATTTGGAAAGATGAACTGTTAATGTGGCGGAATAGACTTCAGAAGGGTACTCGCGTCCGCCTCGATGCATAGCGTAGGAGTGCTGCGTGCAGGGGGATGCCTACGGGCGATAGCAGTGAGCGTGTTGTGTAGGTCTAGCAGTTTCTGTAGGAGCGTACGCAAGGGGCTCGCCGCACTGCTCCCGGCACAGCACTGCGCCTGCCAGCAAAGGAACTGCCTGAGGTTGGTTTTTTTTAGCAAACCCAGTTTCACTACAAGGCTCGTGTGTACTATCAGCAGTGCGTGAGAAGGCGGCTAATATTAGTGTGGGTCTGCAGGACAGGGACTGTTTAGCAGCCCTTGGATAGATACCAGAGTGCAGAGTACGCCGGAGAGGGTTTTTTTGTTCCTGTTCTTCATTCATGGACAAACTACGAAACCAGCGTTTTCTTATCTGGAGCCGTCCCAGGCTTCAGTGTTCAAACCCCGGCGATCACTAATCGCCTTATTTCCCCTCCTTCAGGGAAATTTTAACTCTTGTCCTCTGCCGCTGAGTAGATCTTTAAGCCGGTAATAACGTGAGACAGAGGGAAATTAACGGCCTCGTCCTGCTCCTTCCCTGGCTGAAAACTGCTAAAGAATTAAAAAGGTATAAATTTGCATTCAAATTTTTTTCCTGCCGATGAGGGGTTCCCTTTTAATGGGGTGCGAGGGAAGGTGTAGACACCTTGTGCCCTCACCCTTCCCCTTCCCTCCTCTCCGAGCCCCCGGCAGCTCCCGTACTTGTGGGGTCGGTCGTGGGGGACGGGGACGCCGTGGTGCTGGGATGCCTCCACCTGCCCGAGTCACCGTGATTGCCCGGGATGGCTTCTCTGCAGCCAAGAACCGCTCCAGCAGCTCGTTCCCCCTTGAAGTCCTAATCCCCACCGGTGAGAGCCGCAGAGGGGGAGGAGGAGGGTGGGTGGCCTTCCTCCACTGGCCGGGGATGCTGCGGTGGCACCGAGCGGGTGCTGCGCCCGGGTGCTTTGCTGGGGTGTAAGTCTGGAGGTGGGGACGGGAGTTGGGGGCCGGGGCCACGGTGGCCTTTGTCTGCTGTGCCAAACAGATGTGAACAAACCCGAGTTCGATTTCCAAGACCGCCTGGGGAATATTGCTAACTAATTATAGAAAACAGAAGATGCGCTCCCCTCCTCTTGCATTTTTTGATAAACATTGTCTCCTCTCAACAGCTGAGTATTTAATTAGTGTTGATTGTTGTTCGCGTGTTCAATAACCACTCATCAGGAGGGGGGTGTCCGCTGGGGCATCGTGGCCTGGAGCACAGAGGAGTGGAGGGTGTTCATAATTAAGGATGCAATTTATTTGAGTAAGTCATGTGTACAGCACCCTGCGTTTTAGGTTAATTTTCAAGGTTAAAGGGTTAAAAAAAACCAGCTCACAACTTCAGAGGATGAGGAGTGATGGTTGGCAACACTGAAAGCTGGGGGGGGTATATATATTTATATATGCGCATGTGTATGCACACACACACGTGCGCGCATATATATATATATGTACACACACGTGTAATACATCCAAGGCCCTGCATGTGTGTACATATGTGGCTGCACATGTGTTCCAACCGGAGCCCCCCAGGCCCCTCAGCAGTTCCCATCCTCTTGCCCTACAGCCTGCGCCTGTTTCCCAAGCTTTGGCTGGAAAACGCTGCCATGTGGAGTTGGACTTCCCAGCTGTGGAAAGGTTTCTTAGGAAGCAGGTTTAATAAAAAAAGAAAAAGCAGCTTTTTTTTCTCGGTGCTGCTGGGTGGGGGGAGGGCTGAGGTTCACTGTCAGGCTGGGTTTCTCACGTCACACCATGGTGTGCGGGAGGCACGGTCTCCACCTCGTGTTTGCCTGTATTTACCTAAGGAATAGCGATGTGTGCCGGCATCCCGCGCCACAGCGGGCAGGGATTCGCCTTCGCTTTCCAAGCACCGTAGGGATCGTTCCCATTTAGAGGAAGAGAAGTCAAACCTCAGACAGAAACAACTGTGGTTTTAAAGGCGTGTATCAACGATCCGGCTGGAGACGGGATGAGTTGGCACATGTCGCCTCTCCTCTCTTTTCCCGGTGACCATCCTTGGCGGGCTTGCACCGATGTCTGGAGCAGGACGGCGAAGGTTTGCGGAGGGGAGGGGTGCGTGTAGGAGCATCCCTGCCAGTGGGGACATGGGAGTCCCTTCACATGGTTTTAGGGACATCGCTATCGTTGTGTGTGACCCTCCGCACCGGGCAGGACTCGTCTGGGTCCCGCACGGCGCCTGGAGGGCTTTTGCCTGGGTGGGGGGAGAGCGGGGCTGGGGCAATGGGCAGGCGTTGGGCACAGCCCCGTTCCCTGCACGGCCCCTGTCCTGCTGACAGGATGGTTTGTCTGTGCGGGTAGGGGGAACAGCAGCTAAAATAGTAAATAAGCAAATGCCCGTCTCCTCCCTGCATGGTTTCCCCTTTATTTATTTATATGTTTATTTTGCCGTGCCTCCTGACAGCGGTGATGGAGCTGTCATGCTTTGGTGGCCACCGGCTCGTGATCTGGCACCTGTTCTCTGTGCTTTAATCTCTCCGCTCCGCTCATATAGGGAGTCTATACATAACCCCCAGCCAAACAAAACGTGAAGAAAAATCAAAGCTAATTACATGCCATTGATTTCTTTCCAAATTTGCTTCTAATACACTTTTTGACTACTCCTTGATTTTTTTTTTTTATTTTTTTTCCCACTTTTCCTTTCTCCTCTCCTTCCCCTGTCCTCTCAGGCGGCAGCAGCCTCCTCCCAGGGAAGCGAGCGGCTGCAGTCCCCGTACTGGACATGTCGAACCCCGGAGCAGTTGGGAAATGCATAGACCGGCACGTTTGTTTTTTTTTTTTCTTTTTCTCTTAATAGGCAGTAGGGATGATCTGTGCACTGACCCTCTTCCTAAGGGACAGGTAGGACCGTACAGCTTCCTTCGTTGCTTTTCCCCTTCCCCTCCTCTTCTTTTTTGTAAGCCTGAGGGTTGTTTTCAGTGCCAGCATCGCTGGGGCAAGGGCTGTGGGCAGAGCTGCTGGCCGCCAGCATCCCCTCCGGCTCGCCGGGCGCTCAGCAGGCGGCAGTGGGTGCCCACGGGCTGCATCCAGCTGCCCTGGCAGGCACGGGGAGGGGGTGCTGGGGTGGGTGGCAGGGGGCTCGTGCTGGTCCCAGCCTCTGCCACCGATCAGTGTGAACAGAGGGCTGGCCATGAAGC
>VYZV01006581.1:256753-274303 GCA_013401275.1 Pandion haliaetus | reverse complement strand
AGCACGAGACCCTACGGGACGTTGGGGCCGGCATGTCAGCAGCGCGGGGCAGACCCCGATCCCGGCTCGTCCCATCGCGCCCTTGCCCCGGAGCTCTGTTTGCAGCGTTGGTGCGTTGGGCCATCGCTTTGGTTTCGTTCCCTTGCCATGGTAGCTCTGCACAGGTCTGGCCCTGTCCGGGCTGGGGGCTCGGGGTGGGGACACGGCGGAGCCCGGCCGGCGCCGAGGTATGGTGGTTATGGCAGGAGGGAGGGTTCACTCTCACGGGGGGCGNGGACGTTGACTTCTGCGGTGATGGCGGGGAATCACTCACGATCAGCCATTCCCCCGGGGTCTCGCTCCCCCCCCGAGCTGCCGCAGCATGCAGGGAGCCCGGGCTGATACACCAAGTTAGAAAACAGGCGCGGGGCGCAGGTGAGCGACGTGGCTGGACGTCCCCAGCCCCGGTGACAACTTTGCTGGGTGGCCCGGGAGGCTGGAGGTACAGAGTCCTGCCGGTGAGCGCTGGGCGGCAGCTGAAGTGTTAAAGGCAGAGGGATGCGGAGGCGCAGGTCACTTGGCCAGAGCTTTCTCTTGTACATCAATATATTGAATATCCTCTAATGTGGGCCCGCGGGAACTGGGCGCGACCCGTGTAGAGCAGCAGACGTATCTTGTCTTAAGGGTGATGCAGGACAGGGGGGGCTGAGCGGGGCTGCCCGTCCCTTGCTGCCTGGAGCAGTTTTCGCAGCAGGACAGAAGGAGGTGAACCAGTCCCCTCACCTCCACCATCTCGCTGGGAATAATCTGACCCACCGTTTGCAAATTGGACTCCTAAAGATGTTATTTGCTATGAAAATTAAGAAAAAAAAAAAAATCCAAAAAAGAGAAAACCCAAGGATTGCCCATCCTTCCCTCCTGTGGGGGACCTTGAGGCAGCGTCCTGACCACAGCCACCTACGTGTGGCCCCAGTGTCACTGGTGCCAGGGGGATGCAAACCCACATCCACGGTGCCCCTGGAAATTCCTGCTTCCAAGAGAGCAGCCAGATTTATAGCATAAGGAGATGTATTTAGGCTGAAGACAGTTCAGTTGTGTTAATTATGAAAATCTAAAGATAATCTATATTTAATGTCAAATTTTTCTCAAATTTACTAAAGAATGAGGAGAATATATGCACATGATGACATTTAAATGAAGAACAAGGTGCAATTAAACTCCAAAATGTACAGTAGACTAATTGGGAGAGGATGACAAATATAGTTATCATCAGCAACTAATTAGGGACCTGCTTTAGCTTTCCCTGCTTGATTAATCTTGACTAGGTGTTAATAAGTTACACGGGCCCGGCCGTAAGTTGTGAACAGGCTGTTTGTTGCTCCGTCTGGCGTGGCAGGGAGGTGGTTTACGTCCGCAGCCTCGCGGGAGGATGCTTTGTGCTGAAGAGGGATGTTCCTCTTAAGGGAGTTGGGCTTTATCGGGGTGGGGTGGGGGGGGGGGATCGCCAGCCCACCCGTCACGCTGCTGGGTGCTGTGGTGGGTGTTGGGTGAGGCCACGTTTCGGTGATGGCAATGTCCCCACTGTGGTCACTGGGCTGGGCAAGGTGTCCCGGTGAGCCGAGCCTGGTGCGCCCAGGGAGGAGGACGAGCACCCGCACCCGGCCCCGCTGCGCCTGGGAGCGCCGGCTCAGCTCTGTTGACACATCCCTTGTCTCCCAGATTTACACTCTTATCTTTTTGCATTGAAAGGTAAGAATAATAGTAAAATGTTAATGCCGTACTCTACATATAATACTGTACATAAACGGATGACATGACATGGGAGACAGATAAATCACCGCTGTGTTCAGACAATAATCTGCGGGAGACAGAATAACACATGAGTTCTCCAAGCGTAGGAATGTGCTTGGGAAAATGGGGTTTTACAGCCCAAACCCTCCCTGTTTTTTACTAGAATGTTTATTAGAGTTTGATTTTATGAAATTAGATATATTTTTAAATATGCTGTTCCCTACTCATAATGGACGCTAAGAGCCTGGAAATCCTCCCAGGTAAATGACTTGGTGCCCATTAGGACGCCGAACACATTCACTAGAGCTGTGCTAAAATGGGGAGGAAAATGTGTTTCTGCCTGGAAAACATCTGGGGGAACATCCCTGGCACGGCTTTCCTTGTGGGTTTGTAGTTTGTTGGAGTTCACCCGGGAAGCTGCAGTCCCTGTAAACCCTTGGTTCTCCCATGGGAAGGCGGTAGGGGAAAATGCCCCCGGCTCAGCCGTGCGGGGCTGGGATGGACGTGGTCCTACAGCTGTTCTACAACCGTCCTGGGCTGTAGCTGCACTAGAAAATATGAAAACCGGTATCGTGTGCTTGTTGAACACCATTCCCATGTGGAGAACATTTGGCAGGTGCCGTGCCATGAGCCCCCGGCGCCGAGCGGCTGGCGAGGGACGGTGCCGCCATCCTTTAAACATGGCACTTCTGCAAAATATACCTGGAAAGGCCCAGGGGGTTTCTCCCGCACGGTCCCCAGCGGGATGTGGTGAGGAGATGTCGCTGACAGATCGAAGGCTGGCTTTTGGTTTTCTGGATTTTGTTTTTTTTTTTTTTTTTTTTTTTTTCCCAAGAAACAATCCCGAGCGGTGGTGGGAGAGCAAAGCCATTACCACGGAGGATGAACTTGGCTCAGTCGCCATGGAAACGCTGGCCGGGACCCGGCGCCGCTCGCGTGTGCACGAGTCCCGTTGACCTCACTTAGAATTATTACCTTTAGCCAAATAAAATAATTTGTGTTAATAAAGAGACCATTTTCTCTCGGCTTCCAAGCGAGCCTTCCCCAGAAGGCAGAGTGACTCCTTAATTACACTTTTACTGCAAGGTGATTAATGTTCAATATGTGATACTCCGTTTAAATAAGTCGCTTATTAACACCTTTAATATGTTTTAATTTCCCCCCCCGCCCCGCCTTGGCAGGCCAGGCTGGTGGCGGGAGGGGCTGCACAGCACTAGATGGAGCTCTGATATTAGGCATGGGCATGCGTGGGCACCCACCCGGCACCCATGGGTGAGCCCTGGGGGGCTGCCATCTCCCAGAAGGACAAAATGATGGAAAGCAGGAGGGCAAAACCCCAAGCGTCGAGGTCGGGCGGCTGCAAAAGTTAACCGGGGAGCGCGCCAGGAAACCCGCTTTGCTTTTGCCCGCTGCAAGGCGGTTGTGGGGTGATGTGTAACGAGCGGGTGAGGGCTCAGCACGCCCTCGGTGAAGGGCTGCAACAGCCGTGGGATGTTGGGTGAGAGCTGCCGGGGCCAGGCCGGTCCCTCCGGGGCGGAGGAGGCAGCCATGCCGAGCTTGGAAACTCCCATCCCAGTCCAGCTCTGCCCATCTCCTCCGTGGCCACTGGAGATGGCACATCCCTCCCATGAGAGACACAGAACAGGGCTGTTCTGAGAAACGTGCTGGGGCATGGCAGAGCGCTGAGCAAATGGGGGAAAAAAAAAAAAACCCAAACCTCTTTTTTGGTCATTCCTCCATTAGTTATGGAGGGTCTGTTTTGGGGATGGGTGATAGACGCTGCTGGGGTCCCTCCCGCTGCCCAGCCCGGCACCCGAGCGGAGGTGGGTGAGAAAAATGTCACATACGCTCATCAGCTTTTTGCCTTCGGATACTTGGGAGCGGCTGAAGTCCTAACGGCGACACGGTTTGGGCAGGGCCGCTCTCCTTCGGCACCGTGGGACGGTGGCACCGGCCCCAGGCACGTGGCACGGGACGGCTGTGCCGAAGGACGGGCTGGGTGTCCCCATCGGCTGGGTACGGACGGGGCCCTCCCTGCCACGCAAAGCACCGCGCTGAGCCCACGGACCCTGATGTATATGATGTGCATTGCGGCTGAGGCCATCGGAAACGCTGCCGCCGTGTTCGGTGTAATGGCGTTATTTAGCCGGCCTGGAGAGGTAGAACAGGAACCCTAATTATAGTAATTTGTTACGCCTCTTGAAGCGGTATATATATGAAAAAAATAGATGTATGTATATGCATTAGCTGGGCGTTCAGAAATACAAGGGATTCTTCTCTTTCTTTCTTAAACCAGCAGGTTTGAAAATGAGCAGTTTCTGGTTTCCTAAAGGAAATGCCTGAGCCGGGAACGGTCCCCGGGAAGGGGAGCCAGGATCATTGTCTCTCCAGCTCAGGCCGTTTGCTCCTCTCTGCTCAGCTCTCAAGAGAGAAGAGAGAAATTTTGAGGCACTCCCTCCCCTTCTGCATGTCATTTTAAGGATCGCCTTTTTTGCTCCTGCTCATTGGTTGGTTGGGTGCTTGGCTGGTGTTTAAAAAAAAGAAACTTCTGTTACTGTCTGAAATGGATTGTTTCTCATGATTGCCACTGAATTTCTGAAGTTAAAAAGCCATTTTATTTTATATCAGATTTTTTTTTTTAGAACTATTTTTATTTGTGCAGCAACAGATGTTTATAAATACATGTTATTATTTGTCATATAAAAGAATGCATTAATGACAGTAGTATATTCCAGATTGTTTTGCCGTAACACGTGATTTTACAAGGTGCGGTTTTAACAAATCTCAATGCAGTTTGCAAAAATCTCTGCTTTCCCACGGCCAAGTCTCACGTGCGATAATCTCCTTACAACGCAGCTGGGAGATGCCTGAGGGCAGCTCTGGACGGGAGCAGGTCCCAGGCCAGGCACTCCAGGGCACCCGGAGCCACCCCGCCGCCTCGTCCCTGCTGCAAACCAGCACCTCCATTTTAGTACCCAAAATGGGAACTCACTTCGGTAAATAAACATCTGGCATCGTCGTAGAGTTTGGAAATAACGGTGGTGGTTTCTCCCTCTGCAGACAGAGAAGGTGGCGGGAAAGGTCGGCAGACCCGAATGGCAGCGGGGCCGGTTCAGCCAAACCCCCCCGCCCCGGCGCTGGAGGGAGAGGGCGAGGTGGTTCGGCTCTGCGAGGGATGCTGCGAGGGATGCGGTCCCCTCCCGCCGCAGGCGTGGGTTTGCTGCTCAAGGGTTAGTTCCTTCTTCCTGCGCTCGTCCGTGTCGGGATGGGGTGCCCCATGCAGGCTGATGCCGTTGTCCCCATCGGAGGTTCTCCCTGTACCCGTCCCTCCGTTCCGAATTTCACCTTGCAGCACGCTTTTCCTTAGTAATTTATTTTGAGCAGCAACCGCTGCTTAGCCTCGAGTCTTGTTTTGCGGGAGTGGAAACAGGAGAGGGGAGGGAAGGTGGCGAGAGGGCAGAGCTTCGCTGGGCAGCATCCTCTCACCCGGACACATTTACAGCCGTCGCCGCGTTTTGTGTCACGGACACCGCCGGGCTCCTCCGAGCTTTGGGCTCTCGGCAGCGGGTTTGGCTGTGATGCCGGTGCCGACGGCACATCCCTGCCCGTCTGTCCCATCTTGGGCCGGGCCGGAGGACCAAGGCCTTGCCAAGGTTGAAGGTCTTGCCTTCAACTCCTGAGTGAAACCCAGCGGATGAGCCAACAGCAGCAATGACAGGAGAGCAGCGATGGGTGGTCAGGGGGGTTGTGTGGGGAGAGGATGGGAATCCAAGGAGGTGGATGCGAAGCAGAGGC
Source organism: Pandion haliaetus (assembly GCA_013401275.1). NCBI lineage: Eukaryota > Metazoa > Chordata > Aves > Accipitriformes > Pandionidae > Pandion > Pandion haliaetus. Next base: position 268,738 of record VYZV01006581.1, on the reverse strand, counting down.
CAGCTAACGTGATGGCATGGAGGAAAGCCCCGGGGCCTCCACTGCAGCCCGCTCTGCTGCTGGGACTTTGCACAGCTGAGGGGCTGAGGAATCAAATGCATGCTGGATTATCCGTGTTTGAGTTCAGGCCCTACACCCCTGTCTTCTCCGGGGCAGCCGTGCTGCGGGCAGAGCTCCACCTGCCCAGAGAAACACCAAATAAAAGACTTTCAGACCCTTTTGCTGGGGGAAGTGCCCTCCCTGTTGCTGCAGGGGAGGTGTGCCCCACGGAATGGTTTTTGGCCAGCCGCTTGCAGCATCCCCTGCCCTTCTGCCGTCCCCCACGTCCCTAAATCGCGATGACAGGTAAAATGATCTTGGTAAAAGATAATTTTTTTTCCCAGCACTTGCGGTGCATCTCACAGCCGTACATAAGTATATTATCCCAGAGCTATTCGTTGTCTATCATCATCAGTATTTAAGGCTGCGAGCTGCTCCAGGGAGCCGTGCGCCTTGTGGGGATATTTGTCGTGTCTGAGCGGGTGTCGTTTCTCCTGTGCTGGGGGCCTCATCCAGCCCACGGCTGCCCTCTCCACGGAGCTCGGGGGGAGCCGGCACCCGCTCCAGCAACTAACTGGCTCACGTCAAGCCGCCCGCTCCGCCGCTGTCGGACGCAGGATCACCGGGTTTCTTGTAAATGGCTAGGAAAACCTGCAACAGGAAAAAAACCCTCGTTGAAAGCCCCAGAAAAGCAGACGGCAGGGCTGCGTGGCAGGCTGGTACCCGCAGCGGCTGGAGGATGCTGGCAGCACGTTGGGAACTGGGGACCAGGCTGGTTGTTCAGAAAAGCTGGTGCCTAATTGTAAAGGAGCTCAAGGATGCTGCCAATGCAGGAGCCGAGTCCTGCTCCGGGCACCGCGGCTTCCCGAGGCTCTCGGGGCAGCTTCACCCCCCGCTTTTGGGTCACGGGTTCCCAGAGCTTTCCGCATCCCCGTGGGCGCAGGAGCAGGATGAGGCCCGGCATTCGCACTGCATTGTGTTACCGCGTGATCTATGGTGTCAGTCAGCATCGCAGCCGTAATACTGAGAGCTCCCGCACACCTTTTTAAAGAACTCCATTTACTGCTACAATGAACACAGGCTGCTCGGCAGAAAAAAAAATGGAGACAAGGGGGAGCCTTTTTATTTATATAGACAGCTAAAAAGGACAATCTCAGAAGATATGGCATTTACCCAGTGGACAGGAGCTGCCTTCCTGCTTTATGTCATCTAGTTTGGATCTCCAAATTTCTGCTTAGCCCCGCAGTTCAGAGCCGGGGTGGGAAGGGATGCTCCTGGCCGTCCCAGTGCCAAACATGCCAGTTCTGGGCCAAAGTGCCCAAAAGCGCAGCTCCACATGGCAGGGCCTGACTGCCTTTCCCCTCCTTTTTCCTGCTTTCTGCTGGAAATGGGGATAATTATTCCTCTTATATGGAGGAATATTCAAGGGAAATAGTTAAAGAGCTGCCCTGGCTGCTGCTGGGGGGGGTTGTGCTGAGAAATACTGCAGAGTTAAATAACACTGCAGAGAAACAAATGATTTTTAAATGAACTTGTCCCTTAAGTCGTCAGCGAGAGCTTTGGAGGAAGCACTCAGGTGCTCCCCATTACCAATCTGGTGGAGCTTTTCCTTGGGAACCTCAGTTCCCCCAGCCAGGTTTTAGGTAAGGATCGCTGAAGATTATAAATGCCTGAAATGCAGCTTATCTCCTTGAGTCATTTTATTTTCTACCCTCGGCTTGGAGCCTTCTGAAGGGAATCAGAGGTTTGCTCCTGTCTGTGCAGGGGTAAGGTCTGGTCTCCTTGCTACTCATTTTGTTTTCCTGATTTCTCCTTTTCTTTTTCTCTTCTTGTCTTGCAGAGAGGGGTTTTACCGGGGACATCGGGGGTACCTCTGAGACCCCAGCTCCAGCTGCTCTCCTTTGTTTGCCCCGAATTCCTTCACTTTATTAAAAGGTGCCAAGAACTGGGAGGAAATAAACAGTTGAAGTAATTTCTTAAAATTAGCAGTAGCCCCCTTTGGTTAAGGCTGGAGGGCAGCCTGGGAATAATGGCTCATTAAATGATGCTAACAGTTCTGATATTAGAAAATGCCTTGCAAAACCCTGTAAGAGAGGTAATACCTCTGGTTTTCTCTTGCTCTGTGTTTTTTCTGGGGTGGGGGATGTTTGTTGGTTTGGTTTTAGTTTCTCGTCTCCTTTGAGGAACTTTGCTTAGGCTCAGTCTGTGAAAAGACTAAAGCTCTGGTAGAAGAATAGCTGCTTAGCTGGTATGAATCCTGAGAGCTCTGTTAATTTCAGTGCTAAATTGGACATTTTCTTAATTGTTTGTCCTGTTAGCCACCTTTCTCTGACAGAAAGGCATCAAACACCCCCCCGCAGCCCCCTCCCCTGCGCTTCACTGCTAGGTATTTGGGAGTTCATTAGTTCAGAGGGCTGAGCTATACATCATCCAGCATTTCTTAATAGTCATCTATTTCAGGACTAATTCCCATTGAAAATGAGCTTTTATTGCATTAAATAAAACTTCAGGTAATTCTGAGAATAATATTTCTCTAATGTTCAAGACCCAGGGAAAGTCTCTGGCCAAGTTGATGCCGTTTAATTGTCGTGAAACTATGGATAAGGCAGTGGTGGCGTGTGCGGGTTTCTCCCCCTCTCTCTTATTTTCCAGCTGTGAACCTTTAGTATGGTTTTTGCTTGCAGATGGCTATTTTGCTCTGTAATTTCTTTCTGACCTAATGGCACTTGCTTTTCCTGGGTGTTTGAGCTGAACAAGGTAAGCAGCAAATAAAGCGAGGTTCATCTTTGCCATGTGATGGCAATGAGCCGGCGGTGCCCGGCGCCGAGGAGGAGACGAGCCAGTTACTGACCCCAGGCCTGGCTCTTCAGGGATGCGTTTCTGATTACACCAGGCGTTGCTTGCCTCCTGTCAGAGGCGTTCAGCACGGGGCGGCGAAAAGGAACGGGAAGCCCCGGCATTTGCTTTTTTTTTTGTCACGGGACCATTCCCTGTCACTGGGGTTGGGGCACTGCAGCGGCATCCCTGGGCTGCTGGTGCTGGTTGAAGCCTCGTAGCAGGCAGAAAGGAAAGGGTTAATCAGGCCAGCTCGTCCTTTCCAAAAGTAGAGAACGAACTTCAGGGGTGCTGAGCTGGGACGTGCGAGAAACTGAGCAAATGAAGCTCTGATGGGAGACCCCATCCTGTGCCACCACCGGCGGGGACAACGCCATCGGGGACCTCGGTTTGGGGGAGAAAGCCCTCGCGTGGGGTCAGCGGCGGCCGCGGGTGAGATGCCGGCGCGCGTCCCCTCCCCTGCGCCGTCAGGAAACCCACGCCGTCCCCAAAACCCACCTCTCGTCCCCCGTGGCGACGGCACGCAGCGAAGCCAAGCAGCATCTGCGGGGACGGGCTGTGCCTCCCCGTGCGCTAAAAAACTCCCTTAAAACTTAACAGTGGCCAGTAATGAACCAGCAAAGGTTTATTGCCTATAAAGGATAAAATTAATGTAAGTTATCCTCATAAACTCTCCTGATTTGTGCTGGTCCTTTCTATTCTCACCGTGCGGCTCTGACAGCCTGTTCAAAATAGCTAATAGAGAGCTCTTGGGTCTTACGGGAGTAGGTTAATTAGCCAGTACCTGCCCTGGTTTGGGTGGCGTCTTCCAGGGGAGCCCGGGGTGCTCCCTGGCCTCTTCATCCTACGGCAAAGCAGAGGCACAAATCACATTTTTCTTTAAGAGACTTCCTCGCTAGCATACAATCTGTAGTGAATATACTTTTCTAATGACTGCGGGACCATAACAAGGCTTTTTCCACTGTCAGTCCACGCTGCGCTCCTGTTCCACCCACCTCGCTCGTGACCGACCGACTGCACGGAACTCCCCATCACGTGAATAATTCTTGGGGGTGGGGGGGAAATTGCCCCTCAGTTTTCCTTTCTCTAATACTGTAGCCGAAACTGAAATGAGAAATTCAGCAAAAAAAAGCACAGAAGACAAATATATAGAGGCATGTACCTCTGACTTATGGTCTGCAGCCTGGTTTTATGGTGGTTACTTATTTTCAGTAAATTGATGAGGCTAAAAGGGGAAGCTAAACTTTCAGCCGATATATAGGTGAAATAATATTAAATTCTTATATTAAAGATCATCATTAACCTGTTTGGTTTTTATTGGGCTAACAGTAAACACAACAAGCTGTGAACAGGGTGTTTAATTATTTCAATGAATATTCATAACATACAGGACCTTTAGAGTAAATAAAGAGAAGAAATTGTTCCACGGCGATTAGGAGGTTGATAAGCAAAACCTCATCTTTAAATTGAGTGAGCAAAATGAAATACACCTGCACTGTAACCCCTCGGTTTTGCAGTTGCTATATAGACGCATATATTTAAGAAATGAATACAACTCTTACTGAGCAACTTTTTAAGAGAGTCATTTGTTTTCAATGGACACTAGGTACATTTGGGATAATCTTTGTCTTAAATAGGAGAAGTCTTTGGAGCCTGATGCTGCGGCACCATGACTCGCGATGCAGACAGCGTCACTGACTTCTGCAAAACCACCCAGTTTGGGGGTTTTGGCTGAAGGAGCGCCTGGAGCCCCTCTTTTTCCCCACTCCCCAAAGCCCCTTCCTGCAGCATCCTCACTTGGTGCAATAACTCCAGAAGTGTTTTCTGCACTTGCCAGATATTTAGGGAGTTGGTTAAATAAGATGTCACACAGGGACGAAGTGGAGAGCTGCACAGCTACTTACTGGGAGGCTGTAAGAGGTACCAAAGCACTGACTGAAGTTATATATAAGGGCACGTATATGTTTAACCGGTACAGGAAGATGGATGTTATAAAGCTCTCGATACAGACAATAGGATTGGATGCCATAAAGGGACGTGTGACTTGTGAATTAAGAGACTTGGTAACTTGCAGAATGATGGTTTAAAATGACTTTATTTTATAGCTAGTTTCTGCCATTTGAGTGATGTTGCATGTATTGGTTGTATTTATAACTTAATAGCTTTTCTCAATTTTATTATACTTTTTATGATACTTGGGGCTTTATGGTACTTCATAATTTTTCTCAGATTCATTAAATCCATTGAGGGTGGAGCTAATGGCAGAGCAGGTAGTGCATTCCCAGCGCCACGGAGCAGTCCGTAATCCCCCTGCAAAGTGCAGGAGCCGGCCTCAGGATGCGTTCGCACTGTTGGAGGTGAACCTGGGGCTGCGGGTGGAAGAGGGGAAGGATGGAGCGGGTGGTGACGGCTGACACCCAACTGCTGCCGCTCGGAGGCAGCTCGTGGCAGGGCTGGGAGGTGCTGCTGGTGAAGATGACCCCGTCCCGGTGGAAAAGCAATCGCTGCCCTGCTTGCAGAGCACATGGCGATGCTTAAATATTTGCTCACAGCTGTATTTAGACACCGTTCCCTTTGCAAATGCAGGGTGGTGTGTTTGCACCCAGGCTTGGGCTGGGCTGGGCGCTCAGCCTGTGACAGCAGCGAAGATACAGCACCCGTTTAGGTTTTACATCATACCAAAACAGCCGGTCACAGGCCGGTTCCCCAATTTCCCTGGGGCCAAGCAGGGCAGGGAGCCTGGCCCATCGCAGCCGCCCTGCGGGGCGCTGCCTGGGCGGTCGCAGGAGTGCCGGGAGAGGATGGATGTGCCGGGCGGGCAGGGAGGCAGTCGGACGATGCTTCTTGTGCTCCTCGGTGTCTTCCTTTCATAGGAACTCCCTGTCCATGGCAGGGGTAGGGTGATTTTTCTCTTCTGAACCGGTTAAACCAGTCATTCCCTCCCATAACCATGGGACAGGGGGAGGGAAATCTTGCGTGTAAAATGAAGGTGTATTTTGGAAGCTTGGGCTTTGGTATTGACAAAATTCTGTAGAACTTCTCCAATTTCTGCATTAACCTTTGGCTCTGCCGTGCTCTGTTTATCACAACTTTTTTGGTTTGGTAGGTGCCACGTACCAAAGGTGAGGTTTCTATGTTTGGAAGGCGTTTAAATGGTTTTGGTGTTAAATCCTTACTGTGCAGTTTGGCTGATGCCAGCCCTTCCCGGCGTGCGATGGCATCTCGCAGCGCTCACGGGGAACCTTTGTACGGAAAAAAGATCTCTGCAGCTTGTCGGCTTCAGCATTTCCTTCTGCGCTTGAAACTCGCCCAAAATAATGCTAAATTTAGGAAAACTTGGGTGTGACTCAGAGCAGGTGAAGTGGCACGAGGAGCCCTGTTGGCATAGGCTGGGCTGGCCGCGGTTTCACACCGGTGTGACGAGAGGAAGGCGAAAGGTTGGGGCACCCGTCACCAGCCAGACGCGGGGGACCCATGACAATGGCTCGATGGCTTCTCGGGATGTTTGCAGCTCTCTTGCAGTGGGGTTTTCAGTCCTGAAATTGTAGTCTCCGGGACAAAAATAGCAGCATCTTGTCATCCTGTGGTTTTTTCTCCTGTTTCTTTTTAAAAAAACAAAGGCAACCAACCTCAGGAGCCCCCAAACATCACCATTTTTAAACAAAAATGTCATTTTTTGTTAGCACTGAAATAGAGGGCAAGCCGCAGAAAAACTGCGGGCCCCCGAGGGCAAGTGCCACGAATTCCCGGTGCCCGCCGAGCCCCGGCTGTAATTGTGTCTGAAATAGCCCTCGTGGAGGAGAGATGCTTCTCTTTAGAGGCAAGTCAGGTCACTTTAATGTATTCCCCGTGGAGTGGGAGATGCCAGCATTATTTCTTTTGTATAGTTTAAAACAATTTAATTCTGAATCCTACTTTCTGGAAAATGGGAAAAGACGGAGTTGACTTCTCGAAGAAGGTCTGTGTCCCCGTGGGAGGCCGGTGGCAGTTTGGGAGGGCGACATCAGACCCCCTCACCTTGCCTCCCTCTACCTATTTATGATCCCAAGAGATAACGTGCTACCCAACTCCGCAGCAGCCTTCATTACAAGCTGTTGGTCTGCGGGACCGCAATGCATTTATAATTTTTATTGTTATATCTTTTAATTTTATTTTGCTTTCCTTGCTGTCTCGGAGAAGGGAAGATAGGAGTCCATATTTATTACAGAGCAAACGATCTACCTCTGCGAATGTATGTATCAGTTAATTTAATCTCACCAGTTTTATTTAAACTGTTTTTCCTTCCTTTCTTTACTTCCCTCCTCCTATCTCCCCCTTTTTCCTCCTCCTCTTGGTGCAAGGTGATCAGTTTGTCTAAAAAAAAAAAAAAAAAAAGAAAAGGCAAAAAAAGCTGGAAAGTAAAACTATCCCATGCCTTTTATAATCTGTATTGAAAAGGCTTTTTCTGGTTGCTACGGAATCGCTCTGCCTTTCACTGCTTACGCCTGTGTGCCTCCCGTGGCCCCTGTCTGATTGACATTTACAAATTACCAAGCTGAGAGTGTTCAATCTTTGACCCGTGTGTTTCTATTCAGCAATGAGTGAGATTTGCAAGCATTTTGTCATATAATTACTGCAAATCCCTTGAAAATTTCCACAACAACGCCTAGATGAATGGTAATTTGTGCAGACAGCCACTGATGCCTTTACAATACACTAAGATGCAAAACAGTCTGATTTTTTTTTTTTTTTTTACCCTAAGATTTCTGGGGGGAAAAATGTTCTGCGTGTGAGCTTGTTGTAAAATATTTGGATTGTTAGATTTATTTGCTTACACAGCCTATATTTGTGCTGATTTTATTGTATTGACTGTATGCATTTTTTTCCTCCCATTCTACAGTTTTATTGTGCGTTGGTCATATGCATACATCACCCGCATTGTTCTCCAGGAAATTTATTCCACCTTTCAGCATGCTCTTGATAGGACTTATTGCATTACTAGTTAAGTGCTGAGATTTGCTACTACAAAGATTTGAAAAAGCCCCTTGTAATGTTTATTTGCCAGACATGGCTGAGATCATATGTTTTCATAACACTTGGAGTACATCTGCATTTCCGCAGCTGGCAGGGTTGCTCTGCTCAGGGTTTGGTCTTGCAGAATGGAGCGGGTACCTCTCCAAACTGGGCAGCCCAGGGGGAGAGCATCAAAGACCCGGAAGGAGGCGGATGTCCAACACCTGTTGAAATAATCATATGTATTTATTCATGGCTTACCTAGATACATCGGTATGATTGCACACGCATCCACGTACACCTACACGAGTTGGGCAAACGCAGCCAGCCATCAGCATTTCATAAATAGTGGTAAAACTGCGTGAAGTGCGACGCTCCCCGGAGCTGCGACCTTCCCTGCCTGTGGGATGCAGCGCTTCCCTGGGGAAGAGCTGCCGGGCAATGCCGGGAACGCTGATGGGTGCAGAACCGGCACCCGTGAGCTCCCATGCCGTGCAAACGCCGTGCCGCGGGGTGCCAGGGAGGGGTGTGCTGGCAAGGAAGGCCTTGCTGGGGAGAAGACACCAGAGTTGTGTCTAACCTGGAGCAAAGGATTTAGACCTTGGCTGTGGGAATTCTGGATTTGTGACCTGTATTTTAAATAAGCTATTTTTGCCAATAATGTTTTGATGGAGTTTAGTAAGTATGTGCCTTCTAAGCAACGCTTTTAATTCATTCAGATCACTTTTTCAGAATTTCCCTACACTGATGTGTGTATATATTTATATTTTTATAGATATACGCATGCTGCTGGTGCCACGGCAGTGGGAGCCTTCACAGGCTTCGGCTCTTAGAGGGACCTGTGCTCGCTGCCCGGCATAAGAATCGTGATAGATGTTTTGTTGTCGCTTGATAAAAACAAAACAGCTTCGCAAGAATCGTAATAACCAAATTGCGTTTTGGTATTGCTTTTGTTTTCTGTCTTCTAATGCTGGCTGGGTTTCTGGCCCAGGTGTCACTGGGCAAAGGCAGAAACCTCTGCTTTTTGTGGTTTATTTAACGCAAGGATCGTTGTGCCCGCTGCTGGTGCCATCTCCTAGATAGTTTTTCCGGAGGGTACAAAACGAGACGTGTTTGATGAGGTGAGCAGAAATGCGGGAGGGCTGATGGGGGGGTCAACCTGGCCAGGAGCTCAGGTGGGTCTTGAGAACCATCGTCAGAGCAGGAGGTTTCCAAAACCTGACCCACATGTGGGAGTCCCCCCCCGTGGGGCAGAAGGATGCTCGGGGGAGGCTGGTTCGGGTGCTCGAGCCGGGCTGGCACATGGCAGTGCCAGGGAGCAGTGGTGGCAGCTTGGGGTGGCTCGTCCTCCCCCAGCCAGCACTCGAGAGCGTTTTGATACTTGTGATGAAAAACACCTTACAAGTCTCACGTATTGTTATTTATTATTACTGTAGTGTTTTCGCCAAGTCAGCCTTGACTGCACTGCAGTATTTTCCCTTTGCTGAGGAATTTCCTCTCTTGTCTTTGCGAGCGATTATCCCGAACCACAGCGAGCAGCAGCAAACCACAGATTTCAAGCTCTGGGATCCATAAGTGCACGGCTGCTTGTGCAAAGCCGGGTTGCACGTGTAGCTGCCGGGTCTGGAGGTATTTTCTTTGGCCACTTTTAAACATTGTGTCCCAGTGAACCGTGAGCAAGCCCACCCTCGGCTTCTGGGAACCCAGCAATGGGGAAAAAAGGGTGGGATGGGAAGAGGCTCGTGCGATATAACTCACAAAGTATTGTCCGTCTCGAGCTGTTTGTGAGAGCGTGGCGAGCAACGTGTGCCGGGTCACCATGACGGATCGGAGAAAGAGTTCAGTGACTGCAGTGTCTGAACAAACCGCTCTTGTCATTAGGTTGGAAATGTAATCTCTGCAAAAGAAGAGGCTATGGTAGACTTAGCAAGATCTGTTCATGTTATGGGAATTTAATGCACCTGGTAGAAACTAACTGCAGGTCATCAGTTTTTATTGGCATAGTGCAGACATGCAGTGTGATGAACTGATCTGGCAAAACATTAACAAAGATAAAAAAAAAAAATAATCCTAGATCAGGTTTTGCAGTGGGTATCATTGAAATCAGAGCAAATACTACTCTTCAGATACTTGTCTGTTCATCCCCTGTAATTTCTGCTGCTGTGCTGCTGATGTAGATGGTCTTTTACACAGAGTTCGTAGATAAATTTTTGTCTGACGCATATCTAGAACTTATATAGTCACCTACTAATTTAAACCAATTTGCCCTAGGTGATGGGTGAATACACTTGAAAATTAAATGGGTCTGATTTAAGCATCCCTTCTCTGAAGCCAAAGATTATATAATTAAATTAAAAGAAAATGTGTTTTATAATAAACTGTATTTCCTCTTGGCAAAATCCAATTTTGAAACAAGATTGTAATATCATATCTAAAAATGTTTTCCCATGGGTATTACCAGTCTATTTCATTTAATTGTTTTCACCCATCATATTATGAGCTTTCAAAGTACTGAAATGAGTGTGGTTTTTGCAAAGAACAAGGGGAGAAATGGCAGGGAGAGGGAAGGCTGGCTCCTTTCCCAGGAGGACCTCCTGGAAGAGCAGGAGGGGTGGACATATCCCTGCCTGCCCCAGGCTTTCGGCTCCTCACCGGGGTGGTGGCAGGTGATGCTGTGGCCGGCGCAGGCAATGCCGTGGCCGGTGCAGACGGGCTGTTTGCTCAGGTCAGAGCCCGACGGTCGCACGGCTCTTTGGATAAACCCAGGTGTCGGGGACCTGCAACCGGCTCTTGGTGTCTCGGGTTTTCCTTCTCCGGTGAAGGTCTGGCGTAGGAAGAAACTCAATGAGCCGTACTGTAAAGATTTTGCACTTAAGCAGAAAATATTTAAGGCTTTGGGTCTGAGCTGCTGGGAGCACTCCTTCCCCAGCGTGGCCGTTCACGTCAATGCACAGGGGTTTGGTAACGCCGGGGGTCGCCCTGGGTGTTCCCCAGCACGTGGATGAGCAGGATCAGGCGCCCAGGGTGAGAGGGACCTGTTGTAGGAGCGGCAGCTCTTTGGGGTGGGATCCCTGTGGGTACCACAGCCATCCTGCCATCCCACCAAGAGCTCCAACCCTGGGTGAGGAGAAACGCCAGGGAAATGTAGGGTGCATTTCAAGTGAAATAGGAGCCAATTCCACCCTTAATTAATATGCTCATTTTCTTCTATATACATTTATCTGTTCATCTATTGTTCCAGCATGCTGACGGCACTGCAAAGGGAGACGGGTATCGCTTTCAGTCTTGCACATCTAATCGACGTGGCTGACGATAATTTGAAGGCAAGGCGACGGCAGCTCCGACGCTTCCAATTCTGCGTTGATTTGGCGAACTTTGGCGAAATGCCTCAACAAAACAGTAAGAAAAATTCGAGGTGCCCACGCAACCTCTGCTGCCCTGCTCCTGGTGAACCCCACTGGTGCTGCCGGCTTTGCTCTGCCGAGGGGCTGGGAGGTGCCGAGAGATGGGGCCAGAGAGCAGCATCTCTGTGTCTCCGCTCCTTGCGGGCCCCCGCTGGACCCATTTATTTCCTAGATGGGAATGGGCCTATTTATTATAACCAGCGATACGTTAATCACGGGCAGAGGAGTCAGAAACAGGCCCGGCGATGATAAGCAAAAGTGTCTCTGCATGAGAGCTGGGCACGAATCCTGCCCCGCTCTTGCTGTGAAGGCAAGTGCCCTTCCACTGCGAGCACGGTCACAGGTGTCCTCCCCTCCCTCATTCCACATCTCTCCTTTTTTTTTTTTTTTCCTTTTCCTTTAGAAAACCCTGATTCTGTATTTACATTTGGCTTTTTTTGGGGGGTGCCTGACAGCGTGGGGTGTTTCTCAGGGAGGGGCATCCCTGGGTGCCCTGCGGCGGGCATGTTCAGTAGCAGCCATGGGGTTTCCTTGGCAGCTTTGAACATCCCCACCACTGTAGGCAGGACCGTGGGGTACAACCGCCCTTTCCTTCTGCATCTTCCCCCCATCAAACAAATCAGCTTTTCTGCTGTAAAAACTTCCCAGGACTCATTGGCTTTTTAATGCTGGGGGTTACACAGCCCCCTCCCCCCCCCCCCCAACACCCGGGCCC
>VYZV01006581.1:231014-256729 GCA_013401275.1 Pandion haliaetus | reverse complement strand
CCCAAAGTTCAGGGACCCCATCGAATCAGTGCCGGCTGCTTCACGATGTCCTGGGTGCCCACCATCGTCTGGAGCCCCCCAAAATTAAAGCTGTGTTCAGGAGCAGAGAGCGAGCTGCGCTGAGCGGTGCGGAGCTTCCCGGGGTCTGCAGTGCTCGGCGTCCTCATTAAATCCTTCAGAGCCTTTATCAGGGACAAAACCGTCGACTTTCTGAGAAAACGTTGATTAAAGCAACAGCGAGCAGGAGTTGAAAGGCTAATATTATCAGTTTTAGCTCGCTGGGGTGGTGTTTGCCTGAGGTAAAACAATCTTGCAGCAGAGAGCGGTGATAAGTGATGCTGCGCCTGAGCCAGCCGGGCTGTACGAGGATGCGGTGTGGGGACCCGGGGGCATCGGGCTGCGGAGGGGGAAGGACGAGGGTATTTAGACGGGAAGCGTTTTCTGCGGGCATTCAACTGCTGTCAGCCATTTTAGGTTTCTGAATCCTATTTCCCTGGTGCTTCCAAGAGAAGCTTTTGGGGGAGTCCCCAGCTAAAACTCAAATTTGCATTTAAATGGAGATTTTTTTTTTTTTTTAATGAGCAGGATGCATGGGAGACTAAGACTATTAGGTTTCCTTGTGGGAGAGTGCAGAATTCTCTCACCTTTTACATCCCACCCCCTCCCCAACCCCTTTAATGCACACTTTAAATTAGACATTTAAAAAAGGAATAGTGCGTCTTTAAGGAGAATATAATCATAAACAAATAAGTCTCGTTGCCCTTGCAGCAGAACTAATCTTCCCTCAGCTGAGCTGTGATATAGATCAGTAACAAGAGCCACGCGCAGGGGGTTCCTTTGAAATGCATAATACCTCCTCGTATAAATTGGAGTTGGTGTGATGGAGCTGTGAGATGACATATTGTGGCATGACCCCTCTCTACTGATTGTGGGTGAACCCTGCAAAGGTAAATCTAACACGGCGCACACATCAGACAATTTCATTTTCATCACCCAGGGACAAAAACATAGCAACAGAATCTTTTCAAATGATAATCTGCATGCTAGGCGGAATATTTTCCCTTCCTGCCTTCCTTTTTTCTTTTTTTTTTTTTTTTTTTTTTTGCATGTTCAATTCATGATGTAGGTGAAAGGAATTATAAATTGCTTCCAAAGTTCATTCATTCCCTTCTTCTCATTCTTCCTTTTCTCTTCCTCCTTCTCCTTTTGCTTTTGTTCTCTCTCCCTCTCTCTCTTCCTCCCTTCCTCCTGCCTTTGTCTCCTTCTCTTTTGCTTTTTTCTCTTCTTTCTCTTTCTCTCATTTTTATTTTTTCTCTTCTCTGTTTTCCTCTTTTCTCCTCGTCTTTCTCTATCTTTTATCTTGTTTTAAATCTTTTCTTGTCTCTCTTCCCCCCNCTCCATCTAAAAGTTTGGCTCTGTGTGTGTGTGTGTGTGTGTGTGTGTGCGTGTGTGTGCGCGCGTGTAACTGATTCATTCTTCTCATCCCCTCAGGGACATTCCAGTAATAATGATTTATAGGAGTGCAAAAATCTATGCTCTTGCTGTTACCAACTAATATCCCTCCTACCCTCCAAAAAGGGAGTTTTCTTGTAGAAGATCGCTCTGTATGAAACCTTCTTCCCTGCTTCTCTCCACTCCCCCCTTTGCCTTCCTGCACTTTTCCATTCAAGTACAAGGAGTAATCAGCTGGTTTGCATCATGCTGACCAGGAATATATAGTCCTGCAAAACCATATCTCATCTAGAACTAGTTACAATTGACTAAAATGATGCTGTAGCTGTTCTTTGTTCTTGTCTCCAGTGGTTTTGTGTGAGGCTCTATTCTTTTGAGGCTAAGAATGGTTTAGAAAAATCCCCTTTAATGTGGTATCTCTAATTTATCGTAAACCATTCCCCTCACAAACCAAGGTGTGTTTGCAAACCCTACGCAGCTCCCAGGCAAAATGGGAATTGTCGGTCCCCATCCAAGAAGTCCAGCTGATGGTTTGAGTAAACCTGGCCGCTTCATAGCGGCCGTGGCTCCGCTGCCTTTGCCGGAGCAGTGCCGGGGCTGAGCTGTGCCGGGGCCGGTGCCGGCGTGCACCTCGCCAGGGCTGCGGCAGCTCCGATGCTCAGCAGCCGCAGAGGCATTGCCTCCAGCGGGTGCAGCCCGCTGGGCTCCTGTGGCAAACAGTCATGTTCAGTATCAAACCAGGCAAATTACACCGAGCGGTGTGTCCCAGGCCTCTGCTCTGATGGCAGAGGAGAGCTGAAAACTGGGCTCAGGAATGACCTGCAAAGGCCTGGTGAAGAGATGCCGGTACTGGCACAGAGTCCTCCTGTCCGGCCATCTTTACTGCTATTATTTTTATTAATTAATTGCTCTGTTCATCAGCATGCTGGCAGTGCCTAAGGCTGGCTCTCTGTGGAAGAGGCTGCGATGCTCTGGGCCCTCTCCTCCATGTGCCAACCATAAGGTGTTGGGGACGCTTCTGCGGGGACCGTTGACATCTCTTGTCTTTGCCCTGTGGGATAATTGCTGGCACAGGTGGAGCAGTTTTGGGGGTGGCACAGGGTGGGCATCACAGAGCAGAGGTTGCCCCTGGGTGTCTGGCTGCCTTCCTGCGCTGTCCATCCTCGTCTGCTTGGCTGCAGGACAGTCCCGGAGGGAGCAGGGCAGGGACCCGGGCGCTCGGTACGCTCGTGGCTCTGGCATGGCTTTGGGACAGCCCCATTCCTTGTCTGTGCCTCGGTTTTCCCATCACTACAATACACTCCTGAGATAGCTTCAATTTAATTTACAAAGTGATGCAAAGAGCTCGGTGATCTCAGAAGCCACAAACTCTTACCCCCTCGACGAAGAGTTTTGCAGGTGCAGGGACACACCAATCCCACTTGGAAAGGAAAAACGGGCAGAGCACGTAGATTTTTGGTACACTTTGCGTAACTGCGCTCGCAATTCGATAACCCCACCCCAGCCGGCACCGGCAGAGCGTGGGGTGCAGCGGGAAGGCTTAAATCTGCTCACAGATTAGGGCCATCATGGGCCCGTAATCCTGTCACTGCCTCCTCGTCCCTGATGTCGAGTGACACGGCTATTGTACACGTAAGGGAGTGACACAGAGATGAGTTTGTCGGTTCCACCTAGTGTGATTGCCATTTTCTCCTCGCAGAGGAGAGGAATGAAATTGAAGGAGAAAAGGTCAGAAAGCCCTGGTCATCCTCTCCCCTTCCCCCAAATCACTTGTTCCTCTGGATGGAAACGAGAAATGACAGGTTCCTGTGCCGCTTGGGATGCAGGCAGCCCAGAGTAAAACAAAAAGGAAAGCTGGTCGGAGTAGGGGTGGATAGCAATGAATGTAGCCTGTTAATAATGCATTTCAGAGGCACGGGATCCTGGTTATTGTTCATGGCATCTGCTAACACCAAAGTGACAGTGACAAGTTCTTTGATTAGAAAGAGGTCCCCAGCACCTTCTCCCTCCCATCCCTGTAGAAGGGTTTGTGGAAAGCACCACCCTCTGCCTAAAATCCCTGCTGAATGCTGCCGGGGCGGGGGGGTGTCAGCTGGGGAAATGGCTATCTTTTGTCTTCTGTTTCCACTTTGGTGCAGAAATGTCTCAGCTCAGACCCAGGGGAATCTCACTTTTTCCTGTTTTGTTTTGTTTTGTTTTCTTCTTCTTTTCCTCGTTCATCACAAATTTTTCAAAGCAGGAACCATAATGATACCACCCATCCCTCTCATAATTTCAGTGCAAATTGGCACACACCTTTTAAATCCCAGGGCATGGGTTAACAATCGAAAGCAAACACAATCAGTGGCAGTATCCGCCGAGTAGCTATTGCCCCTACTTTGGGCAACCTCTGCTGCCCGGGTGGCTGGTGCTGGGACAGGGCTGGGAGCCGTGCGAGGGAGGCGGCGAGTGCCGCCGGGTCGTGTTTTCTCAGGTGGAGAATTAATTTTGGTGGTGTTTGTGTCGCTGGTGGTTATTTGCTTTAATTTTTGGATAATTGTTTGTTCTGTCTACACATATTTTGAGAAGATTGTGCAAAAAGAGTGCTGATGCGGGTGATGGCAACTCCTGGGAAACAAGTAGCTGTACCCACAGCGGAGGATGCTTGGGAGGTGTGGGTTGAGACAGCATTTGTGTCCTCCTGCCTACAAACCGTCCTGCCCAGTTCTTCATGTTGACTCCCCTGAAGTGGAGGAACCCCTTACCAAAGTGCTTTCCATGAGAAGTGTTTGGTCCAGTTTGCACTGTTAATTGTTTTTCTATTTTTACGCAACCATGAAAGTGCTCATTTGATCCTTCTAAGAAATATTATTTTACAACCAAGCACTTTTATTTGGGTTTCAGGGAGAAAGCGCTGCTCTGAGAAGGCCAGAGGGCTTCACCGTCAGCAGGAACCTGCACCAGCAGCCCGAATCCTGCAGCGATGCTGGTGTGAGCAGATGTCCCTAGGGATGCTGTGGAGCACACGTGCGTGTGGAGGGATGCAGCGTGTGGAGGAGCCCCATCACGAGTGCTGGCAGGGCGAAGGGGACGATCAGGTGTTTCACAGGCAGCCCTGGTGCGGGGAGTACCGTGGCTGCTTTGCTACTGCGCCTCCAGGGGCAAAATGGAAATAGTAATGCTCGGAGCCGTTATTCATTTGAGGACAGGGTGTAAATGCAGAGCTCTTCAGCTGGGGAAAGGCAACCTGAAGTGGAAGAGGTGAGACCCATTGTTTGCCACAGATCTGTGGGACCTTGTAGCAAAACAGGATGGGGAAGGAGATGATGACAGGGAGGGAAGTTGAGAAGAAGTGGCTGTAGGATTGTCTCTCTTGAGGCAGGTGACCCAGCTCTAATGCCTCACCCAGCTGCAAAGCTACCCAGAAAATTATCTTCTTTTCACCATATTTTTACTTATAACTTTCCCCCAAGGCCCCCTGGGATGTCTTTAACGGGCTGCATAGGATTTTTTAGCTCTCTTTCTGTTTGTTGAAGAAAGAAACTTTTTCACAGGAAACATGGGGGAAAAAATCCTACCTTTTTCTGGTGGAAAAATAAGTGCCAGTTTTGTTCAACTCTATTTCTGTGTAAATGGGGTTGTTAAAAGGAGAGGCTGTGCCTGGGGTGTGCAGAATCTTACCTGTCTCATAGACAAAAACCATCATGACTGACAGCACGAATCCAATGATTTTACTCCATTCCGAGTCAGAGGGGGAAATGCAGAAATAAGAGAAAGAGCAATGCATGCTGTCCAGGTGGAAACTGTTTTCCCAGCATTGTAATTTTTCCCGAGAACTGAAATCAGCAGACATCTGGGCTGGAAGGATGTTGGTTCGCAGGCAGCAAGCTGGGCTAAAGCACCCACAGGAATAAGTAATAAAACCTGTGTCATGTTTAGAAGAACAGCATTAAAAGTTACCAGCAACAAACCAAGGAACAGGATCCCTCTCCTCGCTGCTGTTGTCCAGACCTCCTCGGTGGGGTACCTGCACCCTGGCAGGTTTGGGTTTTGCTTCCTTGGCTCAGCCGCAGGCGGGCAGAGGCTGTTGGCTTGAATGGGTTTGCAGAGGAGACTGATGCCAGGCTCGGGGAGAGGCCATGGGATGGTTCTGCTTCGAGTTCATTTGCTGCTGCTGAATACTTGATTTCTCCCCTTTCTTCCAAGATCAGTAGCTGTAACAGCTGGAGGGATCTTCTCTAGGTGTTTCTACCTGGTCTTAAATAAAATAAAAGAAGAGGCAACAGCAAATACAGTTCAGACTGGAAGTAAGAAAGACACTTTTTTAGTGATGGTGATCAAGCACTGGAAGAAGCACCTGGAGATGTGAGGGAATCTCCACCCTTGGAGAGTTTTAAAATTCATCTGAAGAAGGCCTTGAGCAGCCAGACCATCCCTGAAGTCAGTGACTTTCTACAGGAGCACAGTGAAGCTTTCCCTTACTTTCCTTGTCTGCCACCACCTCACCTTCCGTCGAGGAGATCAGGGTTTGGGAGATGATTTAGAGCTGCAGAGAGCGCTTGGCAGAGAGCGCTGCTAAGGCATAACTGTGCTAAAGCCTCTTGCGGGAAGCCACCTCCACTGCAATGCAGGTTTTGGGCTCTTGTGCAGGCAGCCTCGCCGGTGCGGGCAGGATCTGCCACTCAGCACCTTCATGCGCTCGCCATCCACCTCGCATGTTAGCGGCACAGTCCTCCCCTTGCTGGCGAGGATGAATGAATTCTGTGGCCAAAGCTGTGCGCTTAGAGCTGAGCATTTGCTCTGGTGTGTTTTCCTCTTTGGGAACAAGATGCCTTCTAGATGCCTTTATTCAGTGCCCAGACTTGTTGGCACTGGTTTCTTGACCAAAGCCAGACTAAACCAGAGAAGAGGAGCCGATGACCTGTGGCTGCCCACAGCACAAAGCCAGCAGCGAATGTGCCTGAGCTATCAAAGAGTTCTCCATGGCAAGTTTACACGCAGGAACTTTTCCAGCCGCTGCGCCCTCCGCTCCCTGGGTGCTGCTATTTCCATGCTAAGCTGTACAGTTATAGATTTTAAGATAAGGTGCTTTTGTTTCCCAGTGCTGAGTTACCATTTGAAACTGATATGACAGGCCTAAGGCTAGTACAGAAATTTGTTACAAGTTCCCATTTCGCAAACGTGTCGCTAGTCAAATAGCCTCCCTCCGCCTGAGCCTATTTACTCTCTCAGGGATCTATTTTTAAAAGTTATTAGCAGATTACTGGTTTTCTATCAACCTCAGGCACCAATCTCCCAAAGATACTATTGTACTTTAATAAGGTGCATTTGATAATCCTCGGATAAAGGCATTGAAAGTGGTGGGGGGGAGGAGAGGGAGAAACTCTGGCACCGATTCATCTAAGGGACACGGGCTAGAAAAGGGTTAAATATACTCATGTTTCTAAATGGCTGAACTACTGTATGTTGTAGTTTTCAACTGCAAATCATCTTTAATAGCAGACATCACGGGATGGCTCATTACATTAAGCTATTTTTCATGCTATCTCCTGTAATATCCTTTAATCCAATGCGTTTCAAATCACCTCAGGCTAAAATAAGAGACATAGCGATGTAATAGCCTAGTGTATTAGTGGGTTAATTGCCCTGTTGTACTCTCTAGTAGATATCTCTGGAATGAGTTCTATATTAATTGTAAATTGCTTAATACATTTAACTCCTTGAGCAGCTTGGTCCTCTGCTATGTCTTTAATGGACGAGAAAACTTTTGAGTTGTAAATAGTTGTTTTCTCGTGGCCGGCACCACAGGGTGCCTGGCCCTTCCCTGGCGAGCACCAAGCACGCACGTTGTCATCTTGGCACTTAGGAAGAGTCAGCCCGGAGCACTAAAGGGAAATTATTGCTTTTTCCTGGAAGCTGCAAAGTTCTGCTCCAGCCCTGCAGCCTGCAAAGCCACAGAGCCTCGCCTCGCTCGGAGGTGGTCAGCAGCCAGCTTCTAGATCAGGATCTGCAGAGGCAGCGGTGTTGGGACTGCGTAGACACAGGACGCTACACTGTGGCTATCCCCAAACTGGACGATCAGAAATGCTGCAGAGTTTAAAAAAACCCCCAAAAACCAAACAAAAAACCTCACAAAACTGGGAAGGTTTAAATAATACATAAGATTTCAGGCTGTCGTCTTGCCGGTGCCGAGGCCAGAAAGGCAAGACGGATGAAGTGCTCTGCAGCTCTGTCAGAGGATGCAGCAGCGGGTCACTGACACATACGGCTCTCAAAGTATTGCCCATAATGTGAAGTAGCTAGTTTTCTAAAATTACTTTTGCAGCACTAGGCAGACATGTCCACAGATTTGCAGTTACTTTTCTGAAGATTGGAACATAAGTGTCACCGGGCTGCTGGAGGGTAATGTCACTAATTTCTTTGGATTGCTCCCAGTTTGTGTTGGGGGGGGTGAGAGTGGAAGGAGGAGCAGGCACAGCGGAGGTTGGAGGGGGTTGTATAATTTGCAGGTGAGACATTCTTTATTCATTTCTTCTGGGACATTCTGGTTTCTAAAAATCCTGGCAAAAATGTTACTGTCAATTTAAAGTAAAAGCACAGAGAGGAAGAACGCTGAAACACTTCTTGCTTTGAAAATTTAGAAGAAACTCTTCCCTGAAGTGCCACCTATTGCTTGAAACCAGCAGCATCATAGCAGTGGTGGTAAGGAGACCGCAGGTCAGTGGTCTGAATTTAACCTACGTGACTACGGGTCCTGACCACCTGATCTACCTGACCTGAACTGTGCAGCTCAGTCTGTTCCCTGGTGCAGTGTGGCCACGCCGCAGCACAGTGACTGTGTTATGGATCTCTTTTCGAAGTCTTATGTCTAAGATAAATATAATACTCATAAAGATGCAATTCAGGAAGCCTTTTATAACACACTTAACTTTAAACTTATGCTCAAGTTCCAGTACTTCTAACGGAGCAGCATTTTAACGCTTCTTTCGGCTGAAGTGTTTAACAGAAGAGATGCTTTGCTTTTGGGTTTGTAAGGGGAGCTCAGACAGGTCTTTCCCACCCCTGGCCTCCACGTGCACGTGGGGTATCTGATGGAGAGCCCGAGCAGGGAGGCAAAGGGCTGTGCACATACGATTCCTGTGTTGGGGTGGGAAACACAGAGTGCAACGCAGGCTTTCGCCCCCGCCAGCATTCTGGAATTTTTCCTGACTGTACTTCCACACAAACCTCGGAGGTGGGGACGCAGCATGGCTCCATCTTCTGCAAGAAGAGATCTGATGTCGCTTGCCGCCATCACATATGGCAGCTCAGAGATTTAAATTTGGATTGTCTGAGCTGCCCTGCACTGTCTCTGACTCCTGCAAGCATGCACACATGCAGACCTATGATTATTATTAATACTCATATAATTGACATAACTTCATATATGATTACTGCATACTAAAACACTCAAGTAGAAATTTCCATTGCTAATTAGAGGATGTTAATACTAAACTCTCATAGATGGAGATTTGTTTGGAAATTAAGCCCCAGTAATGCTATTTGTCCTTTCCAGTGAAGCTGTGGAACGGGGGGACGATGAAGCGGGCTCTGTATGCTCACCTGGGGGAAAGCCAGCAGCAGGCAAGGAGAATGGACTTTTGCTCAGATGAAGTCAACTAGAAATTACCCTGGAAATCAGCATCTCCCTCAGTCGCCTTTGTTACAAGTGCAGCAAAACGGAAAGGCTGCCTCATTTCTGTGCCATTGAGGCAATTTCTTTTTGGTGTAAGGTTACTGTACTGACTTCAGTGGAATTACTTCTGATTTATACCTCGGGAAGTGAGAGAGGAGCCAGACACCCCGGGTAATTCTGCTCTAGCATTGCCTGTACCCATTAACAATTCCTCGCATTTACATGAATAATTAGTTTGGGCTAAAGGAATTATCATCCCTCTGTTTTAAAACACAATACAAAGATATTTCTGAGACAATCTGAATAAAAATTTTGTAACTTGTAGAGGAAAATTTCTGTGAAACTACACAGTCCGTTGTTCTTTGAAGGAAAGACACAAAGTGCTTAGACTGCTAGAAAAAAAAAATCCATCAAGTAATTCTCTATCTATAAAATAGGTGGTAATGCAATCTGAGCTTAATTTTGATGGCACACTGTACTTCATAACAGTGACAACACCTTAAAAAATGTAATGAAAAGGCCTGATTTATTACTGAAATAATCCATTTAGCACTCCAATAAATAAAGGGAGAAAATACAACCAATGTTTCGGCAGAAGTGGGGGGGGGGGGAAGAGAGAAAAACTGCAATGCATAGCAGTTTTCTGTAAATGCATCCAGAGACTGTGGCCGCATGTTTTGGGGTTGATTATTTTTCTGAAGACAAATATAAATTCAAAGTTAGGTTTGAGATTTAGGCCTGATGTCCACTCTGCATTTTGAAAATATGCACAGCAGTCACATGACTCAGTAACACAGGGACTGGTTCTGACTGACAAGGGGGAGGAGAAGATGCTAACTTACTGCCTTACAAATATTTGATTTTGAATATGCTCTCATAGCCGTCATTAAGTGCAAAGCAAACATATTTTCCCCTCATGCCAAATTTGTTTTAATAACATGACGTTACTTCTGCAAATGTCAGCTCCAGCCTCTCTCTCTCCATTTCAGCGGCACTTGGCCCACAGTGAAGACTGGCAGGTTTTATGCTCCCTCTACATCACTTCTATTAATCTGTTTAATATGCTACAGGACCTGGCAGTGGCAATGACAGTAAAAGCAATAAAATCCTCACGTGGCAGATGTTTGTATTCGGGTACAGTGTCCTGAACAGCATGCTGGAGAGAGGAGCTGCCATTTCTCTATAGATGAAGAAAAACTTTCCAACACAGAAACACTCATCTAGCAGACTGAGTTGACTGAGGAGGGTGATGGACTCTGATACCAAAGGTTTTAAGGCCGCGTTGGACCAAGCTGTGAGGAAGGATGCAGAAAGGATGCGAGTGTGGCTCTGCAGGGTCTGCTGCTTTCAGTGAGGAACGGTATTAGTGGTGACAGCTGCGGTAAAGGGGTTCTCCTGCACGTTCCCAGCATCGTGGACAACATAAAGCCATGGCTCAGTAACCTCCTCCTCCTTCTCGCTATGCTAGGGGCCACACCGAGAGGTGTTGGCCAAACCTCGGCACATATGAGAACATGTTGTGACCCCATGTCCCAGCTTAGGTCTCTCAGTGTTTGAATCAGCCAGTGCTGCATGCTGGTTCTGCAATCGTTAAACTGAATGGGAAGTACCACAGATGAAAGGTTAGGGCAGAAAAAGCAGGAAACTGCTGCCACGTGGCCCTTTTTGGGGGGATATTTTGCTGTGTGGCCTTGGAGCATCTTCCGTTGGTGGCTTCGTCCCTTGTGCCCACATCTCGGGCGGCCGAGGCTGGAGGAATGGCTCCGGCGCCTGCGTCCCGCTGCACCCTGCCTGGCCCTAATTGGCCTGTTTGTTTTGCAATAAGTGATTCCTGCCTGTCTTGGGGTGGATTGTTTTTCACACCATTAAATGAAGTTCTGCTGTATTGATCCCTGTTTTTCCAATTTGAAGCCTGAAAAGTGATGAAGACATTTTCTTGTTTTCTCATGTACTTTTCCCTCAGTTCATTTAGGTGACCTGTCTTTAGTTCCTTGCTCTGCTCGCTGTAATTGCTTCTTCAGAGTAATGTTACACCGTAAGCGCGGTACTGCAGTCGGGGTATGTTTTTATGGAAGGATGAAGGAAGGCGAGGTTGAAGTCATCAACCAGTATTAACTGTGGAAGGTTTGTCACAAATGACATCTCAATAGCAGTGTCTCCTGCTGGAGCCTCAGTAAAATAGTGCACAGGATGAGGGCAGGACCATGGGACAGCTTTGTCTCTTCGGGCTGCTTAATATTTTGCTTAAGAGACTGAAACATTGTGGAACATTATTTTTGTTTGGGCACAGATATCATTGTTTGCGTCCTCTTTACCTTTGTGAAAAATCTAAATACTTGAATGTTTGCATTAGATTCTGCCAGGGATCTATTTTTGTTTAGCACTAACGTAAGGGGTGGATTTTTTCCAAAAGAGATCAATAGAGCGGGTGCTGAACTTATGTTTAAATGGCAAGTTTAATTAAGGAGGGAGCACTGGTTGCTCCAATGCAGCCTCACTTGCAATTAATTAAAGTATGAGGTCTACACCGAGCCCATGCATACTGTGGCTTCAGTAGGCTCCAGACTTGCAGACTTTATGGATGGAAACCAGCAGAAGTGCAGTGAAGCCTGGGCAAAACATGGGAAGCCTGTATCACCAAGCTGTCCCACCGAGCCTGGCACAGTCCGGGACGCCTGGACTGCTGAGGGGGTGGGAACGCATACCACTCTGCTGGTTTGCCTCAACAGCTAGGTAGGGACCAAATTTAAAGTTTGACTTACTGAGTGTTTCATAGCAGCATCTTGGGTACCTCTGCACCCACACAGGCTGCCTCCCGGTGTGCTCCCGTCGCTCTGAAGCGAGGCAGGTATTCCCGAGACTCTACGATGCTCCAGAAGATTTTTACTCCTGGTCTTTTCTGGTATTTTTGCTCCCCAGTTCACAGGGTGACACATAAAACATCCTTGTTTTAAGGAACTTGTTGTTGCTTTGATTTCTTACGGAAGTGGATTTTGGTGGCTTTGCAATAAATGGTGGAGCATAGCACTTTATTTTGTTTTTCATTACAGGAAGTGAGTAAAGCAAGTGCTAATAAAGAGGCAGAATCGGCAACTCCTGTGCAAGGCCGGGGGAATGCGCCCCACCTCTGAGATGCTTCTGGAGGGAGCTCAGCCCTCCCTCCCTTCTTCCTGCTGTGATGATGCTTATTAAAGCAGCGGGAGGGTCTGCGAATGCCCAGAGTCAAGCACAACTCAGGTAAGCTCAGGTATCAGCAGGATGAATTTGTTCCCTGATCCTGGAAATAACCCTGTCAAGAGCAAGTGGCTTGGAGGAGGGTCTGGAGTCTGCAGGCATCTGGGGTGCGGGAAGGCAGCCGTGCATGGGGCCTTTGCAGAATCAGGGCACTAGAGGCAGATCTCAGTGCCCACTTATTAGGAAGGTGATTAATCTATTGATTTTGCATTGCTACTATTATTATTATTATGCGCATAAGCCTAAATTAGGTCAGAACTTTACTGCACAAATTGTGTTCGCTTGCTGCGAGCACAAAATAAAGAGGAAAATTCTTTCCTTTGAGTATCTTCTGTTCTAAATGGGTGGGAAGTGCCGAGAGAGGGGGCTTTGGGGGTCAAGATCTGTCTTTTGTGCTCTCGGCATCTACTGTCACGGCTCCCTGCTCCAACTGGCCTTCCAAAGTGTTATCATGGTACCAGGTAATATATAATATAGACAAGAGATAGGGAAAGGGATGCAGTAGAAAAATAAACTTGTGCCAATGTATTATTCCAAGAACAGCAAAAAAATCCAATGTGCTGTTTGAGAACATGATGCCATATAGACATCCGGGAGCAAATCTTGGAAATCATGTCCATTGGATCTGAACGGCATGATACATTTCAAAAGGGTAACTGCACTAGGCATAGTAAGCAGCAGAAAATACACAAACAAGGAGGGTTAACAATTTTTTTCTTTCCCCTCCAAATGTAAAAACCTTGGGAAAAGGCTAAAAATTAGGAAAGGGGGTAATCTTCAGAAATGGGTGATCTGTCCATCACCTAAGCGATAGGAGAGGATTTCTTTTTTAAGAATTTTTTATTGTAAACTACCTTATGACAATTGGTGATAAAAGAGCTGAGCCTTTCAAAAATCCATTCTAATAAACCACCGTATGACCTCATAGATATGCATAGGATTTAGAAATAACATGGATGTTAATGAAGGTACTTGAAAGGTATGGTGCCATATTGCAATTTTATGGAAGATCTTAGATTAATGAAATTAAACGTGAACTGCATTGTTTAGATGATGAACTTAAGGTCGTATCTGCAGCATTTGAAAGAGAAACCTTGAGTGGAGGGTGTAGAATCATTGATTTAGACCCTGGTAGACAGCTGAATAGCAAGCATTGAAGCATGAAGGTAAATTCCCATATTTCATTGTTAGAAGGTTAGCTGGTGGCTGCCAGCTTTTCAGTGATAATCACCAACCAATTCCACCCTGTTTCAAAAAAGATTTTGCCTTTGTGTGCTAAGACACTTTTAAAAACCATTACTGTTCAAAGCAGGGGCACACTGTTTAAAGAGAAGCTATTTCTGCAAAATACAGGATGGCAATGAGTTGATGCTGTCCTTGGATAGTGATGCTATTAAGTTCATTAGGATCATCATCCATTTAAAATGCTTATAAGGAGAATTAAGACTGTTTGCTGGAGACGCCAGAGGCACCTCCTACTGCAAGTCACAACTACATGTCTTCAGTAATTAGCTCTTTTACTTCCTTAAGATTTTTTTTATACGACAACGGCCCTTTCAGGTTTAAGTACTGTTTTCCTCCCCAGACACACAGCACATGCGCACACACAGAGGGAATAAATGCATGCACATGCACATGTGTTAAACTAATAGACATGAATTTGTACAACAGGAAAATTGCAAGGAATGAAATCCTCAGGCCTTAAGAATAAGTGATAATAGAATGATACTGCCAATTACTGCTGGAGAACAGTGTTGTCACAGGGAACCGCTCATGGAGATAGAAGGATGAGGGGCGGAGAAAAGATTCCCTTTTGACAGTTTGCCGTTAAAGGGAATTTGTCAAGGATGTTAAAATTAGATCTAACTGGGCCAGATCCTCAGATGACATAAATCAGCCTGTAGACTTCAAACCATGATCTGGCCATGTACTCCTCTTTGTTCTTTCTTCATCTTTATTATCTGCATCATAACACTGCCTGAAAGCTCCAAATGATGCTTTAAGCTCCATTGTCTTAGTGCTGTACAAATGCCGTGAGAGAAGGTATTTCCATGCTTTCATCTGCTCTGCACGGAGTCTTTTATTGCTTAAAACGTCCACATATTTTACAAAACCTACTAAGCAAGTGTGGGAGATGGGGACCTTGTCTAGACTAGGATTTAGGCTGCACTGTTAATATCGGTTAGACAATCTGTACGGACTGACCTGTTTTCAGTGTGGGTAAGATGAGCGGCTTTCCACAGTTGCAAAGTGATCGAGTTGCCTTTAATGAGTGCTGTTGCATACCAGAGTGAGCACACTGAAACGAGAATCCATCATCTTGCACCCAGCCCTGCTGATTAGAAATACAGTAATACTTAAAGGGAGCATTTAGCTTCTGGAGTAGCTTGCTAGGGTGCAGGGGTCTAGCTGGGTACAAGAGAGGGCAAACCTGAAAAAGACGCTCTCAGATGGGAAATGATCCTGTACTTCCATGTACGTTCTCTTCCAGCCCAAATTTTTGGCAAGCAAAGCTAAACTCTGCCATATCATGAAAACCATCTGAAAGCTGCCAGTAAGGAAATTAGAGAAGAAATAGTGTTAGATAATGGTTGTAAATGCATTATGATCACTCCTTTCATTAGAAACTTCCTTGTTTTCTCCCTGGTGTACACCACAAACAGCTTGCACATGATTTATTTGTGTGTGTTTGGGGAGGAGAGGCAAAGGGAATAAAGTCTTAGCCATTAGGCATTTAGAAAGGCAGTTGGGAGATTTAGAGACATGATGCTTATTAAAATAAATGGAAGGTGTGTGTCTAAATCCCCTGGTCATCCTTGAAAATCTTGTCCCTAATATTTATCTTGCAGTCATTTCCAAATGGGGCATTGCATATCCCATCTGTAGTGTGTATCTAAGTGCAACTGGACAGTAAAACCAGGATCACACAGGGGGCAAGCCCAGCTCTATGCCATATACTGCTTAATGTTCTGAGTAAGGAGAAAGCGTAATGGTACAAAGCTTTGAAACGGTGCAGAGCATTTTCTGGGAAACTCTAGAGAAAAAAGTCCAAGTCCTACAGAAGTTAAGGGAACGTGGCTCCCCTCTCCTA
This sequence comes from Pandion haliaetus, assembly GCA_013401275.1. Taxonomy (NCBI): domain Eukaryota; kingdom Metazoa; phylum Chordata; class Aves; order Accipitriformes; family Pandionidae; genus Pandion; species Pandion haliaetus. The sequence goes on along the minus strand of VYZV01006581.1, from coordinate 241,298 downwards.
TTTCCAGAGGTTTCTGATATGTGCAGCTCTTGGCATCAGACAGACTAACCCTGCTGCATCCAGTTCTGCGGAGCTGATTTGCTGAGCTTTTAATAGATTCAGAACTTTCCATCCTGTTGTAAATCTTCCAACAAACATTTTTTAATTTTTAAAGGAAACTGTTGGCATTGGCCACTTCAGAAATGCTGACCCATTAAGTCTAAACAGAGAAGTTAGGGCATGTTAAATATCAATTGATTATAAAACCCATATTAATTGACGTTTAGCGGCTCCACTAATGGAGAGGAGCTCATTACATAGCAGTTAACCCTCAACGCATATATATAAAATAATCAATTAGTATTTATTTAACATACAATAACCTCCCTGTTAGAGCTAAATTAAAAGCCTCTTTATGGAGGCCTTGCAGAAAGCACTGCACTGTGCTAACCTGAAGCCAGGAATTTGCACTAATAGCCTGAATCTTTGTTACCTCTGGTGCCCCTGAGATGATTTTAACATATTAAGTGAAAGACTAGAGGGGTCGTGTATGTTACAGTCACTTGGTCCTGCTAAGAGGGACTCAGCCCCTGAGTTACATGATGGAGTATGAAAAAAGTGTCGTTCAGGTAAGCACTTGTTGAACAAAGCTGTAGCTAAAATAAACAAAGTTCTCCCAGCTCTCCTGCGGCACAACATGTTCTGTAGGCAGATCCCGCTCCCGAGAAAGGCCGAGCTGAGAGAAAAGACAGGAAGAAGAGAAAGTCTGAATTCCTCCTTCAAAGTCAGATGGAAAAGATTGCACTGCTTTTCCCAGACCGCAGAGCAGGCACGGGGACCTTTGCCATGGGGCAGGACAACCTTTCAGTGCTCGCACGTGTCGCCATGCTATGCCATCAGGGACACCGGGAGGCCAAGAAAGCATCCAGGGTCATCCGCTCCGTTGAAGTCAGACCATGAAATGCAAGTTCACCACATCGGACTGCTCTGGCCACTGGGTTTGTTCTTTCTCCCATCCCCAACCCTTCAGTCTGGGAAGACTGTGCTGACACCAAATTCAGCTGGGGTGTAGGATGTGCACTGCGGTGACTGCCAGGTGTGAGCAAAGGCTGGGGAGATGCTGGATGGATTAAAGCTGAACCAAAGATAAGCCTCATTTATCCTCCTGCGCCTGTGCAGTGCAGAATGCACTCCACTGACGCAATTACAGCCTGTAAAAATGCAATTTTAACACTGCACTACCTTTTATGAGAAGAATCTTCAATTAAAACTCTTCCTAAACGATAGGAATTGTGGCACTTAACAGCAAAAGGTGAGTCAGGTTTCTCCAGGATAAACACGGTGCCAAAAGAGCATGCAGGTGTGAACCGATGCTGTAGGGCTGCGTGGGGGAAAAGAAATGAGAAAAGCTTTGGCAGTGTGTTTTGTGGGCTGTGCAACTCTCCTGTGGGCCTGATTCAGCTCACACTCCCTCCACGTGGGGAGAAAGGCCCTGGGAGTTCGTCGGCAGAGGAGCATGCCGGGGAGGGTGCTCAGTGCGGAGAAGTTGGTGAGCTGCTGCTGCTCGTGTCGTCCCGGTGAGATGCAGAGACCAGGCAAGTGATGGGTGAGAGGGAAACAGAGGGACTCACATGCAAGTGAAAGACCTTTGAAGTAGAAGAAAAGTATTTTCAAATGTAAAAATAAAGGAGAACAAGGAGAGAGATGGGCAGACAGCAAGACAATATAGAAAGCAAAGAAGTGGCACAGTTGGGAAATAGAAATAGGGCAAACTGGGGAGCTCAGAAAAGGAATAGCTGAACTAAATTGCTCAAAATGAGTCTCTTCTGTGTTATGTTCTGAGCTGCCATTTATATCTGTGTGGCGTATTGAATATTAGCAAATGGATTTACTCCCATCTCTCTCTGATGTAAAGGGGTGACAAGGAAGAGTATAGCAGGGAGTTATTCTGTTTTCCTTGGAGCCTAGGTGAGTTTTATATTGGGGTCTAATAGGCCCAGAACCTATTCGGCACTGAATTATATCACCCCTGCCCTATGCAATAATCTGTTTTCTGGTGGGGGAAAGCTGGGAAATCAAGCAGCTTCTCCAGAAGTCAATTTTGGTTCTCAAAGTGGAGCCAGCTCAAGAAATTGTCATTGATCCACTTCTGAACTTGGAACAAATTTCCATAAAAATAATCAGACCCTCTCGGCTGCAGAAGTTTGTAATGCCGTGTGTTTCACTGGGTGGGACGGGCAGGCTGGGAGAACGGGGGCTGAGCAGCGCTTTGGTTTCAGGTTCCTCCTCTTCACTGTACCAATTCTGAACAGGGAGTTGGGTGAGGGAGCGGATGGGAGATGTTGCCTTGGCCACCCTCTTTGTAACGTCGTGGCAAGGATGAGCAAATGAAAGCAGGTTGTTTGGTCTGATCCTCAGCTGATGGCAACTGGAGCAGCCCTATTAGCCTTAAAAAATCTTGATTAATTTAGGCTCCTGAGAAAGTATCTGGAAATGTGACTTGGTTTAAAAGCCCCTAGAAACTCAGCGGAGCTAGGTTCAGACCGGAGCAGGTAACAACAGCTCGATCCCAGAGGTGTGAACAAACGCGAGGAAGAGCAGGGCCCCTCTGGGGCAGGCCTGATGGTATTGGGCATTTTATACAGGTGTGAAAGGGGGTGCATGCGCCCCCCAGGCCCTGACTGCCCCCCTCCAGAGGGAGAGGGAGAGCCCCAGCCTCTCCTGGCTGCAGAATGGCAAAGGGAGCCAAGGAGATTTGAGGGTAACAGAGACGGGGCAGAAACAGGCAAATAACCATGGATTTGAAACATCAGCATGTGAACTTTAGTGAAGGGGTAAGCAAAATAAAACTGGAGGAGAATGGCAATACGGTTTGAAGGGTAATAACAAACCTGATAGAAAAATTGCTTTAACCATTGTGGATCTCATGGAAGACCCAGATGTAATTTTATTTTATTGAGAAAATTTAATTGTGTTTCAGGCCAGCTCTGCTGTGAAGTGTAATGCAAGTACATGTCAATGCTCGCCCCTCCCAAAACTCAGGGAAGACTTTGCTGTTTGCTGTTCACTACGGTAGAAAGAGACCTTTGTGGTCTTTTCCCTCCAAGGACAGCACTGGTCGTTTGAGCAAGTGATGGTCACCTGTATTCACAGGTATATGATGTATTTTTAGCACCTGCAATAAATTACTTCTTTTTTCCTTACAGCTTCTGGAAACGTTCCCAGTCCCTGGCCTATTCATCAGGACTGTTATATTTCTGCTGCTGAAAAGAGGAAAGTACCTTTTTCTCTTACTATTTATTAGCATGTACCATAGCGTGAGGGACTGCACCGGGGAGGGGAGCCCTGTTGTGAGCGGCACTGGGTAAACACAGCAGAAATGACAGTGACAGTCCTCATCACAGAGTGTTAGCAATTCAAACAGCCATGTCAGTCAAAGAGTTTGAGAGAAGAGATGCAACACAAGCAAAAGGCAGAATGCGACAGTTTGCAAACACTGACTGAGTTGCATGGTTTTTCATAGGTGTGTTCATTCTTTAAGTATCTTGAAGGAAATGCAAATTAATTTTACCCTGGACAAGTCTATGTGCAAGCTAGGTCTGTTGGAGCTTTCTGTTAGACATGTAGAAATTTCTTTCTCTTGTAGAGAGAGATAACCACAGGGCTTTTAGAAAATTTCAGGAAATTCAGGAGCACAGGGGGATATATCATTGAGCCCTAGGGAAGGGCAGTCTTGTGCTAATCTATTAATAATAAGCAGAACAAAGTAATAAAACAGAAGCAGCGGAGCAAAAAGGAAACCAAAAAACCCACCAGACAAAAGCTGATGATTTTCCAAGGTAAAATTTGGGGGTAGTTGGAATGTATTGATGTTTCCTAAAACAACCAATTTAATCCCTCCACACTGCAAAGGTAACATCAAACTTAAGAAATTCAGGAAACCAGGCTAAACATTTTCTATTACCCTGAAATTTTTCCGTAGAGAACTGGTAACACAGAAGGAATTTCCTTGGGAATGGAACAAGTAAAGGATGCTGCAGAATTATTTTAGTTAAACTGACTGCAATGCTAAAAATGAATTCTGGAGCAGGACAATAAAGAACTCATACAAGAATATTAATTCTGCTTCCAGTCATCCAAGGAGTTCAGTCACTGGAGTCAGGAGTGAATTCATAGTCTGTCTGGTTTCCACGGGCTTTGGGGAGGCCTTACCAATGCTATTCTTTCCTGCTAGATTTGCCTGTGACTCTTCAATGTTATTAGTGGAAATAATTTCCTCTATGGAGAAGCAGCTGCCTCTCCCCTGCTGCTCTGCCTCTGCTGTGGATTGCTCTATCGTACATCATATCTCCCCTCAATCCTCGTAGGCAGCACCAAGAGCTGTGCCTGCAGGGTGTTGTTCAGTCTTTTGCCCAATTATCCAGGCACAAAATGCCCATTCTAAGCTAATCATGAAGGACAGTCTTCTCTTGGTGAAAACACTCTCTGAGGACTCACCTCTGCCACGGTGCCTTCAAGGAACTAACGCACTAATTATGGGAAAGGAGTGCTTGGATTTATATCATACATGATGTCAAAAGCAGAAAGGGAGATCCCAAGGCTGAGACCCCAGGTACTTGTCCCATCGCTTTACTGTGCTGCTTGACCCCTTCCCGTCTCTGGTTCCCCAGGGAGACCTGCTCGCCCCCACTGGCAGCCTGTATTCCCTTGGTGAGAGACTCTCCAAGGCCTTTTTGAAAATCCCAATCTAAACACAAGCGTGTCGAACTTTATTAAGTGTGGCTGCAAAGAGTAATTCCTGTCTGTAACACATTATAAAGTCCTCAGCTAGCAAGCACTAGGGCAGAGTAGAATGGTTATTTTAGCCGTATCACCTCTTACGATTGCTTGTCCTCCATCTCCGTGGAGGGGTGGCTGACAGAGCACAGCTCTGCTGATTTAAGCTCGCCAGGCTCCTGCGCTGGCTCTCTTGCTGAAGTGCCTGAACTGCCTTACAGGACTTGGCCATAAACCGTGCAGCCCAAGGAAGATGTTCCTTGTTTTCTGAAGGACAGGAGGAAATCACCCCGTATATGTCCTCTATCTATTGCCTCTCTGGACAGGGAAAACATAAATGCCTTTCCCACCATTTTATTTATTGGCTTTTCTCTGTTTCCTGGGAAAAAGGCTTTTTTTTTTTTTTTTTTTAGTACTTTTGTGTGTGTGTGTGAGTCTGTGTGGGGTAGGCGTGTGTGTGTGTGTTTAGGAGGTTAAAAAAAATTTCTTGCTGTCAGCAAGTGATGTTACAAACCTGCTCTGACAAGGCTGGTTGTATATTTACAGTTGGTGAGAGCGAAGGCTTCATCAATCTTCACGCTTTGAAAGGGACAGGCCCGCTCCCATGAGCACCTGCTCCGGGAGAACAGCTGAACTGTGACTTTCCAGGGAGCTAGCTGTAAATTTTAGCCATTCCCCCCGCAGCCCACGCATGCTTGAGCTCTTTAACCTTCCCAGGCTGGCAGGAGTCCCAGCAATCAGTTTAGTGCAAAGACTGGGGTTCTTTTTAATTAACCTTTTGTTTCCCACTGCAGGTGTTTCAAAGTTTCTTAGTGTTGAAAAGGAAGAGAAAAAAAAAAAATTGTTTGCAGAGGTGCATCCACTCTCTTCCGCTTTTTCTATGCTTGGTGATCAAACGGGATCAGCCTTTCTCATGTTTCCCCTCCACATTTGCCTCTTGGATGCATGTCTATAACAGCATCTGCTGGGAATCTGCAGCACGGGTTCCCTTTAGGCATCTGCAGAAAGTATTCCTACGAGGGCAAGTTAGTTTCGTCCTGCAAGGCCACGTTTCCTTCCTTCGTGAGGCACTTGCTTTTCCAACCCACTCCTCTTTCTCCAGGCAACTCTCTTCAGACACTTGACTCCCCTGGTGTGTTGATATTCTCTTTAATTGGTTTGGCCTCTCGCGCCCAGCCTGCCCGGCCAGGGGAAGTTTGATTATAGACTCACTGAACACTTCTGCTTCTGCAGCCGCCGGTCTTCCCAGAGTGCTCGCTTAGTGAAAGGAAAGAAAACCAAACCCCTTCCTACAACTCCAAACAGGCCAACCTGTGTTAACCATCTTTAACGGTACACTGGACAAGGCCAGTGAGGAGACAGAGTTTAGAAAAAGTGGTAGGAAAGCACAGGGAGAGGATTTAGATGGATTGCGCTTGGGAGGTGTAGCAGTATTTTTGTATGTAAAAGCACTTGGTTTACTTTAGGTAGGCTGTTCTGTTAATAAAATAAAGCTATATCGCTTTGGGGGGGGGGAAATATTCCTGCGCTGCAGGAAAAGGGAGTATCGTCCTGTTTGATCACTAACTTTATTAGTAGAACAAGAACCTGTTGTCTCTCTAAGAAAATTCATATGTGGAAATTTATCACAAGGAAAAAATACATTTAAGCCCCACTTAAAACAATAAAAAATATCTTTGAGGGAAAGTTTCAGACTTTTCTGTATAAGAGGAATAATGGTTTCTATAATTTAATAGGTGCTAAATTTGGTGAGGAGTGCCAGCAAATCCATTTCACATAATGATATTTTATCTCCCTTGAAATGGTCATTTTCATGAATGTCTTTTTATTGGTTCCCTTGTCCCACGAAGTGTCCAAGGTGGTGCGGCTCATCCTCAAAAGCAGAGCACATATAGCGGCAGGGATGACTAGAGAAACCTATTAATAATGGTGACACAAAAAATGGGCAGGAACTGCATGACAGTTAAATGTGCTCCCTATAAATAAAGAGCATTTCTACTTTGACCCTCAGGGCTGTGGCTTTTTAGTGCTTACTTTTGTAGGAGTTAAGGTGGTCACAGCTATTAAGAAGTAGAGATGAGCTGAGAACCACTTCAGGTGAGGATAACAGAAAGAAAGGGGAGTTCCAAAAAAGATCTCGCTAGAAGCTGCAGCTAGAAAAAATCTGAAATTGTCCTTGAGTGAGGGATTTTGTTTACTTAGGTGAGGGCAATCTTAACTTCTTGGTAAAAGGACTGATTTATTCTCTTAGGTATCTAATTTCAAATTCACAGAGCCAAACCTTTTCCTTTTGTAGCTCTACTGAGATGGAGCATTAGTTATGAAGGTTCACAGATTTTTAGGGTCCTCACAGTGTACATTGTATATAAACTAAAACTCATGGTTATGGTTTTATTCTGGTTGGTACTTTATGCTGACTAGAGGTAGCAACCATGTTCTGTGACTGCTATCACAAAAAATAAACTGAGTTTCAGAAAGGTAACAGAAATTTTTCTTGGGAAAAACAAGCAGAAAGTTGGAAGAAAATCCAAATAAAATAGAAGGAGGTGGAAAATGTACAAGGGTAGGTATCAAAAAGGCAATATACGATATTATAGTGTGATAAATACACTTGGTATAAAATGGCCAGTGACATTCACAGTCAACAAAAGGTCTTTTCTGCCTTCCCTGTCATGTGCCATATACCTGTAGAATCAAAATTGTTGGAGCTTTGCCACCCTTTGAATTGTCCCACCTGAAGTGGCTGGTTGTCTAGCTGGGAGCTCCTGCAGCCCTGCCTGTGTGGAGGGAGGAACAAGGATGTGCCAACATTTGGTCCCCAAACTGCAAATTCAGAAAGAAGCAAGGAGCAAAAGAAGTGACAAGATGAGCTGTTGTGGGAAATGAAGGGAAGACTGTGAAAATGATTATAATAAATAATAAGAAATGTGGCATGGGCCAAAGGAATAATAGATCAGCAATGGAAATACTCTAAAAGCTGCTAAGAGTTATTGATAGACATTGTGTAAGAAAAAAAAAAAAAATTAAAAAAAAATCCCTGACAGTTTTGCCGCCTTGTTCACAGAGGTGGGTGGCAGGGCAGATGCCAGAATGAAATATAAATTTCCTTTTGCATAAAGAAGAAATATTGAAGGAAACCGAGCAGAGGTGATGGAGAAATTAAGAGTGTTAAAAGACCCTGAAAGCATGTGGTCCATGTCAAACCCCTTTCAGGATTTTGAGCTGAATCAGCAAAAAGCAGGAAAAATCTGTTGAGGGAAATGAGAACCTCTTTGAAGACCAGTAATGGAGAGGTTCCCGCAAGTGTCAAGTCCAGAGGTCCGAGGAAGCTTTCCAGAAATGAAAGCCGGTGGTACAGAGGAAGGTACCTTGCATGGCCAGGAGGCCAATGTGTATTTTAATCTGGGGTTGCAGTAGAGAAATAGTTAGGAGAAGTTACGGGTTTAATTAAGGAAAACACCAAGGATTAAAAAATTGGAAGCTGTGCCAATAAAAGAAGAAAACTGACCACGGCTTTCTGAGGAATTAATGCAAATCACAGGCCAGGGAAAGCCAAAAGATATAAGTTTTGCAGTGGCAGGAAAAGTTGGATATAACACAGTTGAGAAGCTTAATCTGGAGTAAAAGTGGCGAGTGTGGGACATGCAAGTGCCTGGTTGAGCACTGGGCTGGTGGGTCCTTGCAACCGAGCTATTTGTGAGGATGCACTGGCCTGTACTGCCCTGGCTCTGAGCTGGGAGAAAGTGTGATGCTAAAGGAACTTCGGGACACAAGATAAAGTGATTATTGAGGTGAATTTAACTGAAGGAAGCACAATTCAGCAACAAGAGGAAGGGAACAAATACTACAAGGGTTTGAGGGCGCCTGGCCTGGCTGGGAAACCAGTGAGCACGAGTTCAACCCAAGCACTGATCAGGCAATTTTCTGTGTTTCTGCAACAAGTTTCAGTGAAAGATTTCTGATTCATGCGCTCTTAAGTAAAACTCCAAGCACCCCTGAAGAAGGTCAGTGCAAGCTAAATAGCTACTATCAAACATGGTGCATCAGACTTTCCAATGGTTAACCAGGAGGAAACCACTCTTCAAAAACTTGAATAAGTGTTTTGGGGGGGAAAATAGCATCATTTTGGTTCTCTCTAGCTGTCTGATGCCCGTTTATTTGGTATCCAAACAGCTTTAAAGCACTCATTATCATCTTGCCTAGAGCGAGCAGGTAACGGGGACTACGGGAAGGACTCTGCCTACTAAATCTTATGTTTTTGTTTTAGGAAAACTGCCTGTTCTTCCACAGAAGAACAAAATGGGAGCCTGGATCCATATCTGCAACCAGCTTTGACAGGAGCTGTGTATCTTGCTGCTCACCTCTGCCGAGCTGCTACTGCATCCCATACCTGGCCCTTCCTAGCTCTATCATGTAAACCCAGATTCAGTAAAGTTTTTGAGGATTAATCCACCCAAAAAAGTCCCAGGAGCGCTTCAGGAAGCAGCAGGGACAGGACAGGGTGAGTGGCTGCTGGAGGGGTGCTGGTCTGGGCGGGGATGTGGGGCTACGTGGGGGTCTTCCTCTGAACTCCAGACGGCTTCTGGGCAGAGTTGAGGGGAGTAAATAAAAGGGAAAGAGAACCAAGAGAGAGTTTTCCTAGTGCCGCCCCACAGCAAGTCTTCTGCTGCCCGTGAGGGAGCGCACCCCAACTGCCCCAGACAACCACATCTGGTGAGGAGACAGCTGCCCCCAGCTGTGCTGCCCCTTAGGCCCCCCGTATCCCGGACTGATTAATTTGTGCCTCAGATGGATGGAAATGAGGAAAAGGAGAAGAAACATCTCCCGGTGGAGGCTAGCGCGTGCCCCACTGTGGGCTGGCACAGGCTCTATCACCTGTGGAATGGCCGCCTCCCCGCACCCCGGCGCGGACTGACTGCTCCTCGGGGGGACCGGCTCGGCCTCGCAGAAGGGGCAGCACTTGCGACGGAGGAGTCTGAACTTGGCTCAGCTTCTGTGTCCACCTTCCTCTGGTAAAGTCCTGGGCGGAGGGGGACTTTGGGGGGATTGTCACTCTGTGCCCCCCTGGGAAATGGGCCCCTTGAGGCAGCGTGGGACCAGGGCCACGTGGGCATGGCGGCCGGATCCAACCGCCCCGCTTCCCGGCTGCGAGGAGCCGGGGCAGCTCTCGGGCGGGAAAGCGGCGGCTCCGTGGGGATGGCGGCCGCGGCCTCTCCCCTCAGCCGGCGGGCCGCGTGGAGGAAACCGCCAGCAGCGCCTCAGCCCAGCTCTCCGGCTTGGGGTTGAGCCGCCGCCCGCCACTAGAGGCTGCTCCACACCTCATTAAATAAACACACAAACAACAATTAAGGAAGGATCCCGTGCGAACGGGGCGAAGCGGCAGCGGGGAGGGAGGTCGGGACGCCCGCCGCCTTGGCTCTCTCTGCCCCTGGCACGCTGGCCTGCGGAGGATCGCTGCAGACGGAGGGGTCCCGAACGGGCAGATTTCGAGCCCCCGTTTCCCATAGACCGGAAAGATGCGGGGACATC
>VYZV01006581.1:209879-230998 GCA_013401275.1 Pandion haliaetus | reverse complement strand
TATTTATATATAGCAAGAGTTCTGCTCTGGGATCCCAGCAATCCCTGGTGGCTTTGGCAGGCACAGTCTTGCAAGAAATGCATCTAAACAGATGCTCCGTCTTCCTTGCAAACGTCTCCTCTCAAGAGAGAGATTTGCAAGAGATTTTATTTGCGAGTTGAATTCCTTTGTCTCCGAGGAACTGGCGCATGTGGTGTTTGTTGATCAGGCTGTACCCCAGAAATCCATTCCCTTTTCACTTGGGTTTGAAAAAAACGCAATGGCAAACCAACCCAGAGACGATGCGTTCATGTAAATAGCCGCCCTAGTGCTGTAGGGATGGCTTTGCCAGGCTGAATGCTATCAGCAACTGTTGGTGTGCTCTTGTAACTTACACCAAGAAAGCTGTGGTTGTTATTAATCTCAGTTCTGCTGTGAGCTGCTGCTTTCACAAAACAATATACAACTTCATTCAAGCATGCTATTGTTGTTGTCTGCCTGGCACTTTAGGCTGCTGTGTGAGGGAAGGTTTTATAGGCTCAACATTTACAGTAAGTAAATATCAGCATTTTCACCAGCCTCCTTCCTCCTCTCCCCAAAGCTCAGACTTTATTTCCGCTCCCCCTGCCCTCTTTTGCCACCAACTTGATCTTATTAGTCTGCAAAATTATAGCCTTGTCGTAAACCTGGCATTCTGAACTAAGGAGAGCTCTTAGCAGCAACGCTCATATTTTCATTTTGTATTTTTCATCAGTGACGTTGGTCCAGGGTTGTTTTCATGATTATTACTTTTTTTTTTAACACTGCTCTGAAAGGATAAAGCTGGAAAGCCCTATCCATTTCCTGGAAAAGCCAGTTTCTGTCTATCAGCATCTGTCATGCCATGTACACTATTATTTAAAAACAACTACAGAAATGGACAGACCAGACTATATAAGGGATTTCTCACTCTAATTCCCATATTCCGTGGTCCACACTATGTCTTGTTTAGCCTCCCTATGCTGCTCAGAAGTGCATAAGAAGGCTAAGCAAGAAATAAACGTTAAAGAAGTGCTGGTATCCTCTTTTTGCAGACAGACAGGGAGATATAACTGCATCCACACTGAGTGGCTCAGGGCTTGAGGTTGCATCTGGCCACCGCTCCCTGCCCTGAGCACGCTGCTTCCATGGTGGGGAGATGCTGACTCCAGTTTCCAGCAAGCTTTTCTCCCAGGGAAGCTCACATACAAGGTAGGCCTCACTTGCTCATTGCCTCTGCAAGAACTCCACACAGTAAACACGGCCCTGCAAATCAAAGCCACAAATGAGTGAAGATGATACAGATGTAGCTTGGAGGCTTTAGACTTACTTGCAAATTAACAAAATTTCTCAGAGGCAGGTGTGATTATATCTTCGTGGGTAGCTAAGAGGGGAATTGAGTCACAGATACATTATGCAGTCTTCTCACACTTTAAAGGGAGAAGAAGAAGAGAACTGACATATCAAATGTGAGAAAGCAAAACTTAGCTGTTGAGTTAGGGAGACTGTAAAGGGACCATCACCTGGGTCTGTGCGGGGAAGAGGATTTTCTGGGAAACAAAGGCACTGTCAGCCTTCGTGTCTGTTCTAGGCGCTCCTAGCGTTAGGCAGGATTGCTGCTCTGCCTTTTAGTAATTTTATGGACCTGATATTTTAAGGCACCAAAGGGAACGGTGATGTTCATTCGACATGTGAGATTATAAAATGGTGAAGTGTTTGTTTGCATGGCCTGGATTGGTAATGTCTACTTCAGCGAGCTTGCTGTTTTATTACCCACTTTCTGGTGGAGAATACCGGAAACAGAGAAACAGCAGAATTATTATCATTTATTTTGTTGCAGTTAGGTTTTTATGAAGATAGGCGTACAGATGGATATATAGATATGCCTGGGCAACTGCAAATACAAGACAAAAATACAGGATTTCCTTGCCAAAGCTGAATTCCTGCCAGTCTTTGAGTCCTTTCCTGGGACACTTATTTGCTGAAGAACACCAGTGGTTTGCTTTAACGGAGCATAAAAAACATGCACTGATACGAGGAAGACTTGTGGGCAAAGATGAATAGATGGACCACATAGGCAACGTGAGTTCTCTTTCAACACGTTCATCGCTGCAGTCATTGTGCAAGCTGGATTTTTTGCACCTGTGAAGAGGTGGGTAGATATTCACTGGGGCATTTGGGCATGGAAGTCTCCCATGCTGGGTTATGTGGTAGTAGCAATGCATGCACGTTATTTTTACACCTGATTGTGCATATGGTTGTGAGTAGAACTACCCAGGCACTTTCAGGAAAAAAAAAAGGCTGCTGATGTACATATATACTGTATGTTTCCTATAAAGCAAAGTGTCTAGGCAATGTGATGTTTTGCTACAATGGGTGTCCATGTCTGTTAGCTGTGTATTGTTTGAGGGAGTAGGTTAAATTCTGCCTCTAGATACACACATGTGTTTGATATGGAAATTGAGAAATCTTAGCTGATGAGGTGTTGCAGGTATGCAGCTGGGGGCAGAATTGAGCCCATGGTTAGTACAGCTGTACAGGCATCACTTCCTTCCTTCGTTCCGTGGATGCTGTTTCTGCATTGTGAAATATTCCCCTTGTCTTCCTTTTCTCTTTCCTGGAAAGACCTCCTGTAGCATTTGCTGTGTTTATAGCTTTTTATGGGACTTGCAACTCTGGGGTTTCATTGCTGCTCCATAATCAATGCTAATTCTCCTCATTTTATGGTTTTAAAAAGGTACATGCTCTACTCTTACAAACTCTGTAACATACCATTAGTGTGTCTTGGGATGATCATACTTTGTTTACAGATGCCTTGCTATTGTAATCCTCTGTCTTTCTATGGTACAGTTACCGGAAAATGGATTAAAAATTAAATGAACATATTGCTTTGTTTGTTTGTTTTTGATGAAAGCTGTTTTCCAATTAGCTCCTTATTTGATCAAAGATTGCATCTGAGTTAATCATATGGTTTTGCCCAGTCCATGATTCTTTCTCTGAGATAACTGGGTCAAGTTTTGTTTACATTGTGACCCATGTAAACTTCATGGTAAACCACACTCACACCTCTTTCCCAGGACCAGAGCAGTGCATGGAGATATGCCTGTAAACTAAATTAAATGCACAACTGTGGGCATATAGTTCTATGGTGTCAGCATGTCTCACTTTTTCAAGAGAATTTTCATCCCCTGCTCCAACTGACATTCAGTCTTTGGGTTACATACTGGATGAATTTTATAGCCTTTGGTAGAGGCAAGAGATTGTCCACCAATTGTGTGCTACTCGTTTATGTCCCTAATGACATGTGTGTGATGGAGAAGCTCTGCTTTGGACTACCTCAGTTTGAAAAGTCTTGCAGCCATCTTTTAAACGCTGTTGCGCCTTGTTTTGCAGTGCTGTGCCGGGCTTCAGACTGTTCCTCTTCCAACTTCCTCCGAAGTTCATTTCTTCCATCATGGGCTCCTTTTTCACCACACAGCTTTGAAAAGGTGAGAACGATTTGTGAGGCATGGCTGATACCAGGTGTGCCCAAAACACTCATCACTGCCAGAAGTAGTAAAGAACTCTGCATTTGATATCCTCCCACTTGGTGCTAGCGGGGCCATTCTTACCAGGGTCACTGTCCAGCTGCTGTGTCTCTTAAGAGATCATCATTTTGTGTCCATGTGATGGCTGTCTTGAACAGAAATCGTCCAAGACCTTTTTCTTTTTATATTGTCCCATCGTATGGATTGACTTTAGAATCAGTCTTTCCATCAATAACTCTGTAGATACTAGTCACAGCCTGGTGATCTTTGCTAGAAGAGTTCGGCTATCTGTTGGGATAGACATAGCCACAGAGAAATTGGTACAGAGGTTTGATGACCTATGTTAAGCAGGAAAAAGAGATCACTGCAGCAATTGTATTTGTGGCACATTGTCAGTAACCAGCTTCCTAATTGCTTGTGTGAAAATATCACAATGAAGTTTCCAGAAATCAGTCCTTTTTGGCTGCTTATCAGAGGATGATGCTCTGTTCTCTCCATGAAATGTGAGGATGGGAACTCCAATGTCTGTAGATGACCTGAAATATATAAGCCCTTTATCACACATATTGCATTTAATGCTGCTTTTCTCCTTTTAAGTAAAATGTTCCCAAGCAACTGGCTGATTTTTTCAGTGTTGTAAATTACTCTTTTGGCTCTCTGGTGGAAAAATGTATAAATATTATGATAATGATGTTCCTGGTGACTGTGGCAGTGTCAAGTGACCCATCACAGTCAGATATTCTGCTGGGTTTGTGTGGCTGTTGTGAACATGGCATTAAATTAATTTGGTTAGCAATATTAAAATTGATTATTGCCCATGAAAATGATAATTGGGAAATAAGTTACTGATTAACATAAGACCATGATTCTAACTGTCTCAGCATAGTTGCAACTTGTGTGAAAGAAACCACTTTTCCTGACTCTTGCTCTTTTAGCTGAGAGGGATGTTCCCTTCATTTAGCGTGTTGTTCCAGAGTGGATCCTCACCCATCTTCTCTCGTGGGCTAGAGAAACTGGTCTGGATAGCAAATATGAAATCTGTGCTGACGTCTTTACTGCCAACACCTATTTCTTCATTTCTTCTTCTTCTTTGCTACCTAGACGTCCTATCAGACACATTAGGTCTTCCCTCCTGGGTTAATGGTAGGTAACAACAGAACAATTAATCAAGAACACTTTGTTCTCTACCTACTTGGACGGGAAGGTAGGAAACTGTTTCTAATTCTGGGTCTCTTGAATGGAAAGTAGCACTGCTTTACTGCCACTGTCTCAGCAGTCAAATGAATGTCAAAAATACTGCTATCTTCTTATGTTTACTATTAAAAGTAAATGTAATACATACTTTTATAATTAGTATCAGCATTATTATTGTGCTCACACCAGGAAGCGCAGCTGTAGACTTAGCCCTATCTATGTGGAGGCTGTACAAAACACATAGTTAAAAGGAGGTCTTGGCTGTGATGAACAGAATCCATTACTTGAATATGAGTGGAGATTCTGTAATTCTGATTGCAGGTGATCCCAAGTAATTCATCGACAGTAGTGATGTTGCTTCAGATTGATGCCACAATAGCAGAGATGAATCTTGCCCAAAGTGTCTCTCTAGCGTGTTCCTTCAGCAAATTAATACTACGTTTTGTCCCCATTCCTTCCATGGAGTGTCTTTGCTGCTGTATCTCTCAGCACTCTGCAGGGACGCAGCGAGGGTATTTTGCAGAGACAATGTCTAGCTTTGCATTCATGTCTCTTAGGAGAGAGTACCTATGATGCCTTTTTGGCCTATATTTCATATTGTTCTGTGTGAATAACAGGATCTGATGATTGAAATCTACTACCTGGGATCTGAAATGAATTGTTTGCTTTCGCATGAAACGTTACGCTTCTCCATTTCCTTCCCCTTTGCACACATATACATATGCGTGCATTCACACAGACACACCAGTGCTTCATCATACAGCAAATTGCTTATACACATGTAAGCAAATATCTTCTCAAATCATCTCTTATCACCATGTGGGGTGTGGTGCTTGTTGTTCAAGGGGTTGAGGTTGCCTTTCAATCTGCCAGGGCCAGTCTGACACCAAAAATAAACAGCATAAGCCTGGAACGGTTGTCACAAGGGGCAGAGAGAACTTGTCAGGCAGGAGTGTGTGAGCCGGCAAGATGATAATGTGGCATGACACTTCTGAAATGAGACACCGGTTGCCATGGTGAGGAGTCAGGAGGGACTATCTCTCCAGAGGCTGAAATAAAACATGCTTTAAATGATGTTTGATTAGAATTTAGATCATGTAACTGAGTGGCTGGACCTTTTTTTTTTTTTCCCCTTTTTTTCCCCTCCCTTTACTTGTTGTCGTTGTCATCTTTGGCTGCTGGCAGAGTTCACTTTTGGAAGAAAGGGCCATGGGTCCGGAGCAGCCCCAGCTGTAACCCCCCTCGCTCCACCACTTCCAGCGTGCTGAGAGGTTACTTAGTTCCATGCCCAGTCAATTATGCTCCTTGCTAACTCTGCTTGCATTTTCCACTTGAGTCCATCATAGTTTAAACCAGTTAAAAATGATTCCCTCTGTTCTGAAAAACAGCTAATCAATAACACCCTGAGAATATTTCTTGTCTTCGTTTGCTTTCCCTGACGAGTCTACTCAGGGTATCCGTCATCTTGTTAATATATATTAAAAAGACAGCCCATGAAGGCTTATGCACAATATCCTTCTTGGACCCTTCATATTGAAGGAGGATGTGAATGTGTGTTGTGTGTGTGTATGTGATAGTCTAAATGGTAAAAGGAACTTGACACAGAAAGAATTTGAGAGAATAATGCAAAACAATTGTCCCTGTGGCCTTGTAAATGGAGTGGGACGTTTAAAAGTAATTTCAGCTTTCTTTGCAGTTTTACTGCAGCACACAACCAAATGTATTTTTCACATCTTTCCCAGCAGAAATGGACAATAAAAGAGCTGGTTCTGGGGTACAGAACTTTCTAACTCTGTGGTGCTTTTTGGTATATCCAGACATTTAAACATCTTGAAGCAGGTATCCAACGTGTGGATAAATCTGCTGGGAAACAATAGTCAGCCAATTCCAGTGCTGCCTGGATGCAGACAAAAGCACTCAGCAAGAAGGGCAAACGCACCAAATTTTGCTACTTTCAAGATCACCTGAGGGCCAGCTATTTATTGATGTAAATCAGCTCGCTTAGCTGGTGCTGATGCGCACAGAGTACCAGGGCCTAAGATTTGCTGGGTGTCACCTCTAATCGTTTGTGAGTGGAAGGCGTTAAAATAAAAGGGATTTCTTTTTTTGGTTGCTGGAGTGAACTGAGTTTGATGACCCGCTATTGGGAGTTGCTGTTAAGTCTGCATTGGATAAGTCAATGAAGAAGCAGGTGTTATTGGCTATTTTTTGCCTGAAAGGCAGAAAGTCAAACGATCATGGAGACTCTACTACAGCCTATACTGGGTGGAAATACTTAGTACAATGGTAAAGTTCCTGTGGAACTGTGAACAGGGGTGTGTGTGTAGCTAATAATGATATTCTTACATACACACTGCAAATGAGCTTCCCCTTTAACAGCACATTTAAATGGTGGTCATTTGCTTTGGTAATTGAAATAGTTACACCAGGCCAGTGAACGTGTGACTACAAGTATGTTTTTCTTGGCTATTAGAATCTCTGTGCAAGACCATGCTGATTAGAGTTTCTGTTGTGTGTATTTAGAGAAAAAAAAAAGACTATATACTGGCTATGCATGAGACAGAGTGTATTCTAGGAGTCAGAGGATGCCCTGTAATTTATGAGAGACAAAGAGGTACATTAGATATTGTTAGAATACATAATAATCCTCTGGCAATAATTTATTCGGCTTGCAAGGTTAGGATCTCCATAATTCTTGGTTGCACTCTAATGAAGACTGCTGATGCTTATTATATATTTTTGTGTACATTAGAGGTACCTGTGAATATATGGATGCTGTACTTGCCTCCTGCTACCCCACTACTCATGGAGCTGCCAGTGGGACTATACTGTGTGGACCATTTGTCTAAACCGTCCAGGAAAGTGCATCAGCTGTATTGGCTTCTTGTCAGCGGTTCTCTGTAACTTTGGGCCCATAAAATCATCTTCTGCAGATTTAGCCTGCTTTTCTCACACTATTAGGTCACCCCTGGCTCTGGGGTGACACAGGCATCATCAGGAAGTCATGGTCTTCAGCAGTACATGCTGTCCATCTGCAAATACAGACAAACCAAATAGATGTTCCCCCAGAAATTTTAAACTGGGTGCTCAAACCTGATTAATTTGTTGGTGGGATGGGATGGGGTGGTCTGGACTGAGGAAAAAAAGGAGGAAGGGAAGAAATCAAAACTTACTTTCCCCCCAGAACTCAGTGACTTTCCATGAAACTTTTGCTCCAAAATCCATTTATGATTCCACCCATAAAGTCAGTTCCAAGTGATTTATTACCATCTGACAGTCCACTCCAGGATTTTTGGTGACACTACATGGGTCTTTTGAGCTTTATGTTCAAATTTAATGGTGATCACTGCAGCCAAATGGATGAAAAATATCCGTTTCTTCACCACTGTTTCTTGTATTGGCCTCAGGGATTAGAAAAGTAGGTCTTTTATTTAGTTACACTGTCAGCAGCAATTTTGATGCGAGTTCAATTGCTCAGTTTGGAGTTCAAATGTTCCAGTCTGAATACAGCCGCATGGGGTCGTAAAGCATCTTGAAAACTGCTCTGCTGCTTGCCCCACGTCTGCATGGAAAACTGCCCAGGGACTGTGATGGTCATTGCTGGGTCTAAACACGAAGTATGAGATGGAAGTAAAGCCAGAGAAGAAAGGGAGAGTCCTTTTTGAAAGAACAACAGAGAACTGAGACTGCATGGGTGAGAACCTTGCTGAAGGCCTTCGATGGGTGGGTGGGCTGTACGTCAAGTGCATGCCTTTATGTCGTGGGGGAACAATGTGGAGGCAGAATATGGCAGGGTGGTGGGAAGAAGTAGGGAGCATGTATCAGATGAAGCAATGGACCATATCATGTTCAGACGCTTGCCCTACAGTAAAAATTCTTGGTTCTTACAATCCAGAAGGGAGAAGGATATTCACATTCACAAGGCAACAGAAATAAACAGGGAGAGAGAACTTGAGGTAAGGAGCTCAATGCTAAGAGAGCTGGATGAATTGGTAGAGTGATGCCAACATCAGAGTAATGAGAGGAAAAACATAGTTTTGAATGGGGAAGCCTCAGCCTCTCATTCTGTTTATGGGTGGTTTTCTTCTGTTAGAGACTTGTACTCCTGGCAGCCTCATCTTATAACCAAGGTGTTCTGCTTAGCTGATTGCAGTGTGTGTTCTGTTCACATCGTCCTTAAGAATCAGTGGTTAGGAAGGGGTTAAAATTATTTAACTATAGGGCTTTTTGGTGCATATTAATTAGGTATTGCTGTATTTTATCGCTATAGTGCACTTTGTACAGCAGTTTTAAAAACGCTTTAAGTAATGTTTGCTATGCTTCCTGCAGTCTAATCTGCCAAATCATTTAGGTTATCCATGCCATGGAATTTACTTAACACTGACGTAGAAATTAGCCCTGAAGTGCTGGAAGATCCCAGAGCTGCTGATTATGGTTGTCTGATAAAAGCATAGGCCTATAATGTTTTTATACACTGTTTTCATCTAATGGTTCATCTGGTTTTGAAGGCAGTCAGCGTTTTCATCATAAAGACGCACATTATGATCCTCACCACCAGTAAAGAGTCATGAGAAAAGCCACTCTTGCAGGCTACTTGGTTTGCAAGGCTATAATATTAAACAGCAGATTCTTGTAGCGATGCTGGGTCTCTGGCCTTGATTCAGGCAAGATCACTCGCTATGGTAGTGGCACTACTTAAATAGCTTTAAGTTGTTTCTTTCACCTTCCTGATTTGGGACTGTAATAGCTGTGGAGTTTTCAGTGAAATGGCTTCTGTCAATACAGGGGTTGGTTTGGCCCTACCCTGGTACCCGGCTGACACTGAAGACAAAGCTCTTTTTCACCACAGTGCTGCAGGTACTCAGGAAACAAGAGCTGCAGTCATTTATGATTCTTTTGCAGCTCTGGAGGAGGCAGATGCTTATTGTGGAGGTGTTTGCAGATACAGTGATGGCGGAGACTTCTCTGTGGATTCCAGCAAGGCCAGGATTTCACCCGTGGTCCAAAGTGATCTGATCAGCCTTTTCTGCCCTGCTCTTAGGGTGACTACAAGAGCCTGGTCTCAAGTGATGTAAGTCACTGTGGCTTCTCTGAAGTTGAGTGAGTTATGTCAGTTCAATCCACCTGTAGATCTTAGTCTCCCATTTCAGGGCAATATTTCTTTCTATTAATTCTAGCTTTATCTGTTTTTTTATTGAATCCACAGTGAGGTCACTACAGAACTATAAACCTAATCAACTTCTGGATACAGGGTTCTACAGGATAATTAACAAAACCAAAACAAAACAAAAAAATCCTGAAATTATTATATAGCTTCTTAAAGTAACTTCTGCAGAAACAGATTTTTTTTTTTTTCTTGAACCGAGCATTAAAACCTACAAGATTCTTCCACGGGGAATTTTCCAAGTTTTCTTTTTCTCATCACATTTCCACACTCTCTTGTCTTCCTTTCCTTTGGCCAAAGCACATACCGCTTCGCTGCAACATTTGCATGTGCTATTGTAGCACACAGCTCTTCTGATCCCACATCAGGTGTCAAATCTTTAATATGATTTCCTACATGTTTGACTAATCAATGCAGAACATCATCATGAAAGATAATTTTACCCTCTGGCACTTCAGGGACAGGATAATGAGGCCTGGTGTTTTCCATTTTTTATTCTTCCACAAGAATCTACATTTTTTAGTCCCAGCTAATTGATTTAAGTTCATGGAGGAAGGTTTTTTTTCCCTTTCCCTTCCAGTATCTTGGATATTAATGGATTCTAGTGAGCTAGCAGAGCTGTGTGATCAGTATGTTTAGAGATTCAATATACTGCCGTTCTGACCTTTCAGAAGCCAGGGGAAAAACATTAGGCCCAGCATGTTGATCCCACATGAACACTGAAATCTCAGGCAGGCTGGAGCTGCTTGAGCAGCCTGGAGATAGGGACTTTCTGCAAGAAGGGAGGTTTGTTCTCAAATCATTTGCCAACCAGGAGGGAACTTAGTCTCGCAACCCCGTGAGAAGTGGGGAGATTTATGGCCTCGCTTAGGCAATGGTGGAAGGCGGGGGGATGGAAACCGGGGCTTTCAGAAGAGATCAGGCACCCATGCATTGCTCTGAAAACCCTGGTCAGAGAGCATGGCGTAGCAGGGCGTGAGAGATAAACCATGGACACAGGCCAGATCTCTCCGCTTCTGCTCCCCAATTTCATCGGAGAATCATTATCCCCTTCCTTTTCAGCAGGCTATGAAGCCTTGCTTTTTTGGGAGGAAAGCTGGGCAGGCTCCTCACTGATCATCTGTGGAGTTGAAGGAATGGGACAAAGCCCTTTCCACCAGTAGCTGAATTCCATCCATCTCAGCAAAAATACATGTTAGTCTAAATATCCTTCCCTGAGACAGTGTGAACGAGCAAGTAGAAAACTGTTTTATTTACTGAGGCACCACTGATAGCATGATAGCACTGATCAAATGTTTCCCAGTCAGTGATATTATCCCTGTTGGCCACAGATCCGCTAGGTTCACTGGATGAGACCTAAAAAGGAGTATATTGCTGCTGCAGCATGTACCTGGGGCTCTAAAAAGTGTGAGCTAGACATGTTTTTATGAACAATTTGTATATTCCTTCTGTATTTTACCACTATTAACTGGAGTTATTCTTGTATTATTATTTTTTTTAGGGATGGCAGCAGCTTATGACAGATTTGTTTAGGGTTAGCCCTATTCATAAATTAAGCGGCAGATAAAATTTAATTTTTCTTATAAGAAAAGCCTATAACTCCTTAAATTGCTCATTTAACATCACTGAAAAGTAATACTCCACTTTAGAATGGACATCGTATTAACTTTAAAAGGCCTATTTAAAGTGACGGTTGTCAGTGAGTGAAAGCCAGATATGGTAATTTTGAGTTACAAATCAGAGTGAGGAAACTGTAGAATGGACAACCTTGTTAACACAAGCGCGACGGAGGAAGCACCGGGGTCAGAGTGCCAGCACGGAAAGGAATAAAGACACAGCACCAAAAATATGTCCTATAATTAGGGCAGCTGTAAGAGTCAAGGTTGAAGATTCTTCACCATGACATGTCTGATATAGAAAAAGTGATAGCCAAGAGTAATCACTTACAGGCACCGAGCCTTAAAGGAGCAGCACTGCACTTACCCTGGCTGGGGCAGGGAAGCCTGTAAGACAAAGAACAGGGGGCATGGGGTGACTCTGAAGCAGTGTGTGTGGGGAAGGGGGTAGGGAGGAGTTGGAAATTTCAAGGGTCAACACTCAAAGGGACCGAAACCTAGAAAAAATTGCTCACTCAGCAGAGAGGCTTTCTGATCACGGTGTGGAACAGCGTGGTAACTCAGAGAGCGGGATGGGTTACTCTGTGTGTTGGTGGGGGTATTCCGGGTTTAGATTCGAGTGAGCAGGCACAGAATCACCCCTGGTGGGGGGACACCGAGGGAGGAAGGTGACAGGAGGAGGCTGAAACAGTGTGTGTTTGTATGTAAATGGACAGACACAGGCGTGCCTAGGTGCACTGGGCCTCAGGAGAACAGAAGCTGGGGAAGGGAGAATTTGATGGGCACATAACTGCACAGTCATTGAAATGGCACAGAAAGGACCCAAACTGCGAGCAGCGAGCAATCAGGAGGGCATGCATCCAGCTGGATGAGCAGCAGAATGTGGGATGCCTGCTTGCTTCCTCCACCTCGGCCTTCCCCAGGCCCAGGTGTTCATGGAGGGCAGGGAGAGAAAACATCTGGGGTCTGGTTCAGACTCTCAAGGTCAGCCTGCAGAGATATGCCCCTTCATTTGGGTTTGGTAAGTAGTAAAACGGGAGCTGGAGCCAGTGTGCAGCATGCTCCGTGCTTCCTGTGGGAGTCTTTATGGACCTAGGGTGCATACGCAGGGAAGGAGCGGGGAGCCTGCCTTGGCATCCTGGCACTGCCGACCTGCAGAAGCTGGTGGGACCTGACCTGTGGCAGTTGTTTGGCAAACGCTCTCTTCTCCTGCCTGCAATGGTCAGAGGAAGATCCCTTGCCAGCTAGGGCGGAGTGGAGCAGAGGGGCAAGGAGACATTTCTATTAGTGGAGAATGTCTCCATATAATAATTCCAGCTTCCTGGGAATCCTTTGGGATCTGTGGAAAGCTTCCAGGCTTTCTGCCTCCCCTGTGACCCTCTTCGGCAATGGTTGTATAAAAGACCCAGGGAGCTGTCACAGGAGAGGCCTTCTCCTCTTCTGCTGCCTTCTGCTGTATTTCCTTGGGGAATGATCCAATCCAAGCAGTTAATGTGGAGTGACATGGGCACATGCTTTTCTTCTTCAATCCCTACCTCCTCCATGGGCTCCACTTGAAAGGATAAAGGAGGTTCAGGCTGAACTAAGTGCCTTACCCCACCCCCCTCCCCCCTTCTTTCTCTACATTAAAGTGTATTCCACAAGAACTGGTGTAATGTAATGTAACCCACCTCCAGCTGAGCTTCCCTGTTGTGCATTTGAGAGCCCTCTGGCTGGAGCAGGCACCCGTGGCCTCTGGGAGCTGGGCAGTCCTTGCTCTCCAGCTCTGCATTTCTGAATGACCCGTAACACCTCTCTGGACAAGCCTGTTCCTCACCTAGGCTGAATCTTTTCTTACAATACTTCAAGGTTTCTAAGTAACAATTACGAGCTCTTAAGAGAAGGACTGTTTGAGCTTGCTTTGGGCTACTGTCTTCCCTCCCATTGCTATCACAGATTTGGTTACCTGATACCAATTTTTGCCGACCTGCTTGTAGAGCCAAACCTTTCTTCAAGGACAGGAGGATCAGCCTGCCTCTTGGGACATCTTCGGCAACCATCGTTTGGTTTGCAGCGTGCTCTCTGTGGGGTTTGAAGGCTGAAGTGAAGAGGCACTGCTCCTTTGCACAAAGACCCTGAGAGCAGAGTCACTGTGGCACCGGACAAGGAGTCTTCAGGCAGATCAAAGGCTGTGAATCATTCAGCTTCCCATGCAGCCCCTTTGTCAGCCAGTTTATTTTGCCTTTGTCTTTGTCAACCTGTACTTGGGGATGCTAATTCGATTTTCCATTGAGAGGTGCGGATATCTATATTATTTTCCTAAAACTCCAGAGAATATTATAAATTTCTTTTTATTGCTTCCAGCCATGTTATTTAAAGTAATTAACCTTAATTTATAAATTTTTATATCAAACTGCCTTTTAACTTTTAGAACTGGCAGGAGAAGTCCATTTCCCAGGGCTCCTAATAGTTCTCCATTTAATCAAAATTCATCCATCAGATTCCAGTGTTAAATCATCTTTTAATTGGGAGTTACATTCTGGTTAATAGTTTTATAATTCGCCGCCTCTAATAGTTTTTACCACAGGGATCTACTCCATTTTTTCTCACTCTATTATTCCTGGTGTTCAGCAGGGACATTTTAAAAACGTTCACTTCCCCTGCCTGTTCTTTGTGATCTCATTAATTCTTGATAGCAAGTTCCCTTTCTCCTCATTACTGGAGCATAACTACCTTTATCACTAGGTGAAACCTCACTCATTTCTATGAGTGCTTTCCAATTTTTTTTTTCCTCTTAAAAAAAATAACAATCTGCAATTTATTTCAGCAAATAAGATTATGTGTACTGTGTATGGTCTTGGCATTTGACACTATTGAGATTTCAGACGGGATTTTTGGGCCAAGAACTTTCTCTAACTTTGTGTTTGCACAGTATTTCTCACAGCGGGGCCCTGACATTAGTCAGGTTTTCTAGGAGATGTTTCCAATTAAAGATATAAACTAGTACTAGTGACACAAGAAAAGAATCCAGGAGTCACAAAAAGGAATTGATTGACAGGAATGGCAGATGTTTTTGGAGGGGATCATTCACTGTGAACCCGCATACCTTTTGCATAGTATGTGCTGTGAACTGCTACTGACGTTCACCAGCAAGAGGGGAGCAGAATCAGGCCTCGGCACTTCTTAATACCAAATGCTGGTTCCCTTGCAGATGAAATCTGCAGCATCGCACTTAATTGTCAAACACGCCGCATGCAAATGGCCTCGCTCGATGCAGCTAGGCAGTTAGGGCAGTGTTACATTAGCTTGGTATCCTCCCAAAACAATAAAAAGAGCCCAAGGAGAAGTAAATAATGTTGTATATGAGGTAGTAAAGCCAAGCTTGTCGTTTTTCAAAAAATGCCTAGAATTAGCGTAAAATTAAATTTGAAACCTTAATCCTCCAAGGGCTGATTCTCAATTTGCAGATCCACAAAACCTCTGCAAATTACCCTACCAATCCTACTGACAGTCTTATAGGAATATGTTATATTGACTACCCAAAGTCAGCCTCTGCAAAGAGGAGTACATTGTAAAGTGCCATTGGTAAGAGTAAGGAAAAACAATCTCCGAGGGTTTATATCTTAGTCCCTTGAACAGTCCTGTAGAATCATTTCATATATAACTTCCTATAAGAAAAATAGGATGGACAAGTGTAAACAGAATTATTATACAATTATAGTGGTCCTCAGAATAACTGTAACACTGTCCACGGTAATTTTTATGTCTCCATAAACTACTAGCACTGCAGTATTCTTTTAGCCCTTCTTCCGCCCCACGCGGTAATGTAATAACTTTTCCTACTTAACGTATGCATCAGTGCGGTAATTTGATATGACAATGATTACGAAATACTCCAGCAGTTTTAATTGACTAGTGTTGAGATCATATCACCAGAAACAGACAAGATCTTATCTCATGTATGACTTCCATCCCGCCTGACTGTTACAATATTTATGTTAATAAGGATTGCAGGCATTAGCCAAGTATTAAGTCCTCAGCTGTGGTAACTACATTTAGAAGCAAACAATAATTTCACAGACTGCTGGCCACCCTTTCCTTTGAGTGCAGTAGTGTTAAATAAATAAATAAATATTTAGCTTTTTGCTAAGTACAAAATATATCTAAGGAGTTTTTATGTCTGGAACCTAGATTTCAGGATTTCTTATGAGAAATATTACAGTAATTCAGCAGTTAAAAAGTTGCCAAAGCTTGGTACTGTATCTGAAGAAATTACCATAGAAATCTAAACCAGTATTATGCCTCTTGTATGCATAGCAGGCATACTATTACCTCCTCCTTTGTTGCTGCTGTGAACATTTACTTGGAGAGACCTTATTGTCAATGAATTTTTGACAGAGGTCAAAGTATTTCTGAGTGAAACTGAAAGAGGTCTGGGACTTATATCAAACAGCTGACAGCATCAACAATAGTGTGTTTACTCATCCTGCATGCTGGAAAAATTAATTAAAAGTGTTTGTGAGATGTTTTGAGCCTGCGTAAGCCTTACATGCTTTTGGTAATAAGCATGCCAGTCTTGTCTATGGGTGGAGGAAGCATTGCAGTCGGCAGTAGATCTGTGACTGGAGATCGTTGGGGTTTCTTTGGTGGGGGTATTTAGCAAAAACATGATTGAGTGTTGCGATGAGTCAATGTGCAACTCAGGTAGGAGATCCCCCATGGATTTTGTTTCACGCTGCCAGCGGTGATACGAGTGCCAGGTACAGACAGCTCCCCGTGGCTGCTCTGAAGCTTTGTGCAGCCACACGGCACATGGGGTGCATGCAGTGTGCATCGCAGCGTACGTCTGTCTGCAATCGTTCTCAACGACAGCCAGAAAATTAAGGTTCAGCTTACCAAGAGGTCTGAGAAGTACATGTACAGCTTTCAGTGCCATCTTTAGATGGCAGTCCAGAGGGAGAAAATGCAGCAGTCTATAACAAAACATCTGTGAGTCAACCTGTATTTTTTTTACATCTTTTCAAAAAAGTCCAAGAGTGCAAGTTCCCGAAAACATTTGTTAATTTTATAATGTTACAAATTCTTCCCAGCTTTAAAATACTCATTCCGACAGGAAGTTGGTCATCCAAAAAACCATACAGAAATTGGTCGCTCTATCGCATCACTTTGTTACGTTTCCATTCTGTTAGGGCTTCATGGGATGTTAGTGTGTGCTTAAATGCTGTCCTGCAGAGAAATGAAGACCTCAGGACACAGGAATCAAAGCACGTATAATTATTTATTTTTTTATTTTGACTGACATGCACTCAGGGCTGAGTCCTTGTAGTACTTAACCTCCTCCTACTTTTGGGTCACTTTAATAACAGGGGAGAGTACTCTGTCCTTTTAGTTAGTAATGCTGAAACCTCTCCAAGGCTTTACAAACTTATGAAAAAATGCTTCAAGATTTAATGAGATGTAGTAACTTTTTTACAGATTTTTTGAACTTTCCTGTAAAATTGCTATCATCTTAGAGAAAGCGCTTTATCCACCACCATGTATACGCATGTGTGTAGGCGTCTAAAATACCAAATTATTGATTGTTTCAGGATTATTTCAATGAATGTGACTTATTTTTTAAGGAGTTGTATTGGTTTCTGGCTTTTTTATGCAGTTTTTCATTAGGTAACTTTTTTTTTTTTTTGCAAGTAACATTGTATGTATTTTATAGACATGGGAACTTACGAGGATTTATCTAGTCATGAGTCACTGAGGACCTTGGGCTAACCCCGCAAAGTTCTGGTTGTTGGTCGCTTGCGATGATAAGCCTCCCAGGAGTCTCTGAAAGCATTGCTTTCTCTTTTACATCTACAGATGGTGAGACCATGGGTAAAATTTCAATGTTCTGTATTTTTTTCCCTGTAAAACACTGGCTGCTACAGTATTATAGTCTTTGTCTTCACCTCAAGTGTTCAGTGCTGGGAGACGTGGGTCATGGCAGACTGTCCCCACAAAACAGCTCAAAGTATCCTGTACTTTATCCTGTACTTCCCTCATATGAATAAACCCACTATGAAATCAGTGCTTCAAAGCTTTTCTAGACCTGGACCAGCAGGATAAGCACCTCGCAGACTCATGCCCCAAATTCAG
Organism: Pandion haliaetus; assembly: GCA_013401275.1. Classification (NCBI taxonomy): domain Eukaryota; kingdom Metazoa; phylum Chordata; class Aves; order Accipitriformes; family Pandionidae; genus Pandion; species Pandion haliaetus. Next base: position 213,392 of record VYZV01006581.1, on the reverse strand, counting down.
ATAAATCCCATCAGTGATGCAAATTAAAGATTGGTTGGACATTAAAACCAGTGCCTTTCATTTTGTGAAAAAAAAAAAAAAAAAAAAAAAATACACACACACTTTTAATATTTGGCCACTTAAAATATTCATCAAGTATTTTCATTCTGTTACTTTTCACTAATGCATTTTTAAACGCATTTCTCTCGAATCAGCCGAGTCTCCTCTTTCATGAATCCTTATCTCTGTCCTATGGGCATCTATATCCCTGCCCTAATGTTCCACTGTACAAGTACTGAGCTGTTCATAACCCTAATCATACAGAAACAGATGATTCATTACTGAAGTGGATGAAAGAAGGCATTAAATATTGGCATAAAGGAGGAAAGATAAACTGGTACTAGAAGGTTCATCTCTATTAGCTAAAGTGTTTGGGGACACCACAGAAATAAACCTAGGGTTATAAATATTGCCCTTGATTAGGAATCTGCAATGAAATCCAGGAGAATGAACTTCTGTGCCCTATTTAAGACAGCAGTCTGCTTGTGTGGCTCTCACTGTGGGATCAGGGCTGATTAGATGTGGAATGTGCGGCAGCTGTCCTGGGTACAATAGTTGAGGATTTGGTCTCAATGTTACACCGTTGTTAACTGTGGATATTCACAATCGTGAACTAACTCAGGAAATATTGAAAGCTAAAATAATCTTGTGGGCTCTATTGAGCCGCAGTGCGGGCCTTAGGGATCGTCATCTGTTGGCTTTTCCTGTCAGGTAGGAGGATTAAGGACTTCTTTTTATTTTTTAAGGCAAAAGGCAGCTTAATTCACTGGACTTCATGAGCTGAGGGCATAAGGAGAAGATCAGATCTTGCAAAACTTTTGGTTAAGCAAAAAGAAAGAGGGAAGCAACCTTGCACTGAAGAATTGCACTCCTGTAGAAGGACATCAGTGATTTGGAAGGTGATAAATACCAGCACTGTTTACCATGCTAGTCTCAGATGTGAGCTAGGAGACAATGTCTGAGTGGCCAGTAGCAACTTATCCTTCCGATGCATCAGCCCAAACCCTGAAGATGGGCCTTTAAGGAGAGGCCGGTGGCTAAGCAGGGCAGCAGGTGCTGGGGGGGTGGGCAGGAAGGCCAGGCTGCTGCCCCACAGCTGCCTGCACTTGCCATCATGGGGGCCTGCAGCTGTGGGTGGTTAGCAAGACCCTGGGGAAATAAGAGAGGAGCTGGAGGGAGGAGGGGATAACTAGTCTCTCCACTTCAGCAGAGTGTGGGGTGCTGTGTGCTGGCCTGGGGATAGTGAGGCATGACCTGCTTGGGGCATGCCTTCGGAAGCATGTGTAGAGCTGCTGCTTTGGCTCCAAGGCTCTGGTGTGAGGCCCTTACATGTGGTTTGTCTGGTGGGGAAGGTAAGGTGCTACTACCGCTCTCCTCTCTGGGGCTGGGATGCAGAGGTGGTGGGTGAGGGTGTTGCTGTAGCAGTGTGGTGTTCCTGGTGTGCGTAGCAGGCTTGCTGTATGGCTGTGTTTGGCTTCTTGTACTTCTGCTCAGTAGAAAGCAGCTACTGAAGGGCTTGTAGGGCTCTGATGTTTTGTTTCTTTTCCAGCCTCTGGGGATGTGCCTGGAGGTGCGGGGGCTGGCAGCACTCTGCAGCAGAGTGGTCTCTGTCTCTGGGCCACCTCTAGGGTGGGGGCCAGAGTCTCCTCTGGAGAAGAGGAACAAGATGAACTTCTTGGGTGGCAAGCCCCTGAGAGTTCAAAATAAGCCTGTAGAACACAATTTTATTCCTCTTTATCACTCAGGTGGCTTCCGAGCAGTGCTTCTCTGTAGCCCGTGTACTGGAGTCTGTGAAATAACTACTGTCCCTCAGACACAAATGAGATGTCCCTGGAGAGCCAGAGAATCAGGCAGTCGGGAAGACAGTCCTGGGCATCAGCTCTCCCTGCCGATGTCATGTTTAGCTATGTGCTATGATGTAAGGCAGCCCTGAATTACAAGCAAACAAACACAGAACCCTGTTGTTCTTCATCTCTCTACTGTGTGGGCAGAAACTCATCTCATAGCCTGTAACAAAATGCCTGGGTGGATAGCAACCAGGGAGGTGCTTCAAACCACTCCTCCTGTGGAGATGCTGCAATTTAGTGAGTCATTAAGAAATAATACAGGGGGTGTCACTCTCTCTTGTTCTCGCCACACATAGTCAAACAGAAAACATGCAACATAATCTTGTGCATTTATTTGGGCTGAGGGATGATGGCCTTAAAAATAAAAACGTTATCATTATAAAGGAAGCAAAATGCTCTGTCTGCACTTCTCCGTCCCCCAGCTGACTGCTGTACCTTTTTCCAAAAAGTGGCGGGGAAGGGGGGAACCCTTACAGAACTAATTTAGTTAAAATTTACACTCCTTGATTTTGTGCCTCTTCTTTTTCCCCCTTCTAGTTTTGTAGCTATGATGTGGTATTGATCCAAAGATCTATAGGATCATACCATGGCTCCAGGTGGGTGGCAGAATTGAAGCTAGGCTTCATTTCCATCTGAATGGTGCAGAAAATAATTCCACTTTCCAGCTTTTATTGCTCAGAACATTGCATTTCTCTCATTGCAGTGTATGGGAATTAGCTCTGGAGGAAAGAAATTTTTTTTTTTTTCCCCCTTGATGTAGAGTGGAGCAGAAGGATTCAGGAAGAAGTAATGTAAGAAAGCAGACAGCAAGCTCATTGCTGTTTGAATTAGGTGCAGCTGGATTGCTCTAACGAAATAGGACTTCTCATCTGGGGTTCAAGTGGTGTTTCTGTGGATGGATGGTGCCGAGACTGCAAATTCCTTGTCTGGCTGGGACAGCTTCTTGCAATAGTGCAGTCTGTTAAATACAATAATAGCAGAGGAGCATGCAGTTGTTCAGCTTTGTTCTAGGTGTCAGTGTGAGGGGATGCATGATGGAAATCAGCAGGACTGCTGAAGGTGGAAATGCCTCCAGCTGGAAAATGCCTCCAGCCATCACTTGTACCCAGGCCAGCTTAGGTGGATCATGTGAGCTGCAGACATTTGGCTGCATCACAGACCTACTCGCACATCTTGAGCTGTCTGGGACAGGCTCTCCTGCTGTGTTAGAGTGCATAGCACAGCTGGAGCTTTGTCCCCTCTGGGGCTCCAGTACCAGCTGTCCTGAGGCTGTGTGCATTTTTCTAGAATGGCTCCAGGCTATATTAAATGCTGGCTTTAGGGACCAAAGGAACCTGATGGCTCTCTGGAGCCAGATGGGTTGCCTTGAAGGTAATGAAATTAAGCAGATGTGAATTTGTAGGTGGGAGAGGAACCAAGTGACAGTGAAGCAAGAAAGTATGTATGTGGGAATGCAGACACCTAGCGCTGCATACTCCAAATACCTTTCATGGTACCTTGCTAATGTGCGCAGAAAGGCCACCACCACCAGGCTGGAGAATAACATGATTAACCTGCTTCTTGTGAAGTCTTGTGCTTGGTCTCCTTTCAAATCATCCTCTTGGTGGCAGGGTGGTGAGTTGCCTCA